>CM040813.1:0-179689 GCA_022829025.1 Squalius cephalus | reverse complement strand
TTACATTTATAAAAGGCTTTTGTGATGGTAAATGGAGGTGCTGTAGAGAGGTTACCAGTTCCTCAGTTAGGGATGTTAGATGTTCTAGTTGTTGCTGATGTGCAATCAGAACAGTAGCCTGGGTGGAGATCTCTGTAGATAATTGAAGGATCGCTGCTGGATCTGAGTTTGGCGAAGTCTTCTGTAATGACGAGGCAGTGTTGTTGAGATCCATTTGCAGTATCTTTATTGGTAATGGTAAATGTAACACAATCAGGCAGGGAGCAATCACCAGCGAAGGATATATCTGAGGCAGTCCACAATCGTAGTTAGTGATGTGACATTTGAAGCGAGGCGGTGGAGCTTGTGTCGAGAAAAAATGGCCGTGCCAGATGAGGCCGCGATTTAAGGCTTGTGTTGTTAACGTGAAAATCACGTGACTAATGACAAACGAGGCCTGTGTCGCTTCCGGAAAAAGGAGGTTCGAAACTCGCGCCACTTTGTATGTGTTGTCAGCAGTAGTAGAAGTAGTTTCAGAGAGTTCGATAACTATCATTGTCATCGTTATTGTGTCATATTATGTGTTAGGGCTGTATATTATTATTTTATCAGGTTAGAATAGTTATAGTATATTGTTATTATTAATTATAGTAGCTATATTATAGTCTTGTTATATTAATTAGATAACATTATTTGGATTGCTTTGGATTTTTGGATCTGGATTGGACTGATTTTGGATTTGTTTGCTTTTTGAGACCTCTTCCTTTTTCCTGGTAATGGAGCAGCAAGAAAGAGGGAATCCTCCCCTGTCTGAGCTCAACAGGAGCATCAGGATCCTCATTTATACCAGCTGGCACTGGCATCTTTATGTTGCATCTTTATGTTGCATCTGTATGCATCTTTATGTTCCCCTGCATCCTCTGCTCCTTGTGAAAGGATCTTTTTTCCAAGGCTGGAGAGATTTTGTGAGAAGAGAAGAAGTTTGTCCCAACACACTTGAAATAATTCTGTTTCTCAATAAAAATCTATTGTAATTCTTCCTTCACCCATCCCAAACTGCAGTGTTGCAGGGTGCTCCTCTATATCCCCAGTCCCCTAAACACAACACTGCACTAAAACTAGTAACAGTTCACTGCACAATAACCACCACAATTACCATTCCATTCTGTTGCATTTTACTTTATTACAGTCCCTCCACCATAAGCACTGCACTCAACACAGTGTCACTTTTGTTGTTCATACTGTCACTATCCAACCAATTTATGAATTATTAATTAACTGTCTGTGTGACAGTTGTCCCTGCAAAAGTAAATTCAGACAGAGAAAGATACATATTTTATATTATACCCAGGCAATGGACAAATGTCTGCTCAGGTCTTTTTATTATTGCAAATGAAAGTTTACAGACATTAAGAGTGAGAAGAAAATAAATAAATAAATAAATAAATAAATACATAAAAGGGGTGGGGGGGGGGGGGTCGTTTAAGAATTGGTTCAGCACTGGTTCAGAATTATTAATTTGTCTGCTATTTCTTTGCGCAGTATGAAGCAAGCATGAATGAAGCTTCGAGTAATGAACCTTTAGCTGAAGCAATGGGCTGCGAGGTCTCAGTGGTTCAGGAAGCCTCATTTTGCCATCACTAATCGTAGTCAATGGGCAGGCAGATAATCAGGGCAGGCAGCAAACAGTAAAGCATAAATCCAGTCAAACTAAGCAGGGTCACAACGGCATGAAGCAGAGGGTCAAAACGAGTAGAACAGTCCAGGATCAGTAAACGAGGAAACAGTATCAACAGGCGAAACCGCTCAGAAATGTCAACCAGGGTGAAACAAGACTTTGCAATGAAGCAGTGGAGAAGTGCTGTATAAAGAGTCCGGGTGATGAGTGGCAGGTGTGCAGATGATCAGTACCAGGCACGGGGTTATGGGAAATGGAGTGAACCTGTGTAATGTTAATATTCAAGAGATGGAGCCCTCTGGTGGCGAGTGGGAGGAACCACAGAGGCTTGATTTGTGACAGCTGTCTTGGGACCATACAACACAGCAAGCCAAGGCTCCTACATTTTTTAAACCTCCTCAATGAAATTCTCTTTCCACAGGATGATCAGGAGCAAATGGTGCGGAATTTTGTAGTTGTTTGGGACAATATCCAATTCCACCATTCAGCACTAGTGCGAGAGTGGTTTGAGAATCATCCACATTTCAGGATGGTGTTCCTTCCACCATATTCTCCTTTCCTGAATCCAATTGAGGAATTCTTCTCCTCTTGGAGATGGAAAGTACATGATCGCAACCCTTACAACCAAGTAGGTCTTCTTCAAGTGATGGAAGAGGCCAGTGGAGATATTGGGGCACAAGCATGTCAAGGATGGATACAGCATTCAAGGCATTTTTTCCCACGATGCATGACTCGTGAAAATATTTGCTGTGATGTTGATGAAAGTCTCTGGCCAGATGTAATTGAGAGGCATGATCAATAAATTAATTGATTCAATGAATGCAGTAAAAAAAAAAAAAAAAAATTATTTACTATGTACTTAAAAAAAATTTGTGAGGCGACAACTCATTGTTATACACCTGAACTCCTCATTAAAGAACTTAATGAAAAACATGTATTTTCATATGTTTCTTTGTGCATCTTCAGCTGAATTTGTTATCAAATCAACAGAGAACACACTTTTAGTTTTGATGTTAATATTGAATTTTAATAAATGCATTAATAGAATAAAATGCTGTGTTTCATTGTGCAGTGAATACTTAACTGTTTCGCCAATATAAGAGTGTGTTTAGTATGCTGTGTTAACTGTTTTGAGAGCCTTTACCTGAGTTTGGAGAAATGTACCAAATCGATTGAGAAAAACTGTAAGAGACAAACATTTCCAATAGTCTTTGATGAGGTGTATTTTCTTGCCAGAAAAGGCCAGCAGTCGTACAGTCACACAGAGCGGCTGCAAAGTGTGACGGTGAAGGGAGGGCATCCTTCATCCTTCATCCTTTATAGTCTTGACTCCCAGAATTTTATCTTTCTAGGCCAATGATGGTATTTTCAACTATACGTGGAACATTCTTAGACGTGTTCATCATATTGTCTCCTTGAATGGAGGCCCTCCTGTCACGACCAACACTCTTTACCATTACAATACACTTCCATATTAGAATAAGGTTTGTGTGTGCTCTTTTACTGTCATATGATGGTCACACACATCTTACTGTTACAGTTTTTCTCAATTGTTTACACACATTTTCTGAAAGCATACCTCATATTCTCAGAACTCAGAACAAAAAAACACACACACAATGGGCAAAACCCCTCAATTCTCCTGCAGAATGAAACTTTACATTCAAAACAATGTTATTTCTTCTCAAAATGGTATTTTGTTTTGAAATGACACACACAAATGATGTTTTATTAACAAAGTTCGGGAGGAGCAGGTTCAGATAATTAACCAAATTATGCACAGCTGGAGATTAATCAGTAATCAACTCAATTAAAGAGTATAAATTCACAGCAGACCTATCTCTGTTCATTGAAAGTTTGTCAGCATCCCTCCTCCACCCCATCTCCTCACTTCCAGTTCCATCTACACTTAACAAATGGGGGGAGTACTCTGGGTTCGGGCCTAACTCCGAGCTCGGAGCCCTCCCCCGGACAGCACGCCAAATACGCATAAACTTATTGTACTAATTATATGTAGATGTGAACTCGTGAAACCATCATATGAATAGACATTTATAAGAGCCAGTTGAACACTGATGTGCTCAGTGTAAAACACTTCTTCTCCAGTCATCATAATGACTGAGGCCTTTTTGTGTTCAGTGTTACACTTACTACAGACAGTACATGCATAAGTGTGTTGTAAAATATTGGAGAATATTGTTTTTATACTCAGAACACACAAATACACGGTAACAAATATATTTTATTTTTTCCACAAAAAGTCAAGTCAAGTCATCTTCATTTATATAGCGCTTTTAACAATGTAGATTGTTTCAGATCAGCTTTACAGAGATAAACGTATAATTTATGGTAACAGAGATTGTTTTGGCTTTATAGCGGTTCTTTAATAAAGTTATTTTCCAGCTAAGGTTAGTTTTGATTGATTTGCTTCCGTCGCAACGATCATTTGTTATTAAATTAGGGGCGACACCATTCTTTCTACATAGACTTTAAAGGACAAGTTCGGTATTTTACACTTAAAGCCCTGTTTACAGATCGTTTCTGATGAAATAGAACGGTTAAAATTAAAATTTGGACAGATGCTGCTGTCCCGAGAATTTTAGGTTTCTTTCGCGTTCCCCAAAACCTCCAGAATGGGTGTATAGGTGCACTGGAACAATCCTTCCTAAAACGCATTAAACTTTTGTTTACAAAGACGTGAAACTCACCGAGTGGTCAGGGGTGTTCACTGATATGCTCACACAGAAATCGCTGCAAAAGATGCTTTCCAACAGGTTTTATCGTAGTTTTTGTCCAACTCCATTGACTTGTATTGGATGTGATGTGAGATACGGTATTACTCCGCGCGGAAACTGAAATGGGGTTGTTTTCTTCTTCTTCTTCTTCTTCTTCTTCTTCTTCTTGTGTTTTTTTTTTATGGCGGATCGCAAACTGAAATGCCAGTGGTTTGCTTGCAAAGGTGCATTATCGCCACCAACTGGGCTGGAGTGTCTATTATTGAAGCTCTCAACGGAAGAATGTTCGGGTGTGAGACGTTTGGAAAAATAGGTCCACAGTTTTACAACGAATGGTAAAACACCTGTTGGAAAGCATCTTTTGCAGCGATTTCTGTGTGAGCATATCAGTGAACACCCCTGACCACTCGGTGAGTTTCACGTCTTTGTAAACGAAAGTTTAATGCGTTTTAGGAAGGATTGTTCCAGTGCACCTATACACCCATTCTGGAGGTTTTGGGGAACGCGAAAGAAACCTAAAATTCTCGGGACAGCAGCATCTGTCCAAATTTTAATCTTAACTGTTCTATTTCATCAGAAACGATCTGTAAACAGGGCTTTAAGTGTAAAATACTGAACTTACCCTTTAAACGCGGACCTGTGAGAAACGCGTAATGGAACGCTGATGGCGTTCACATGCGCATTAAGAATGGGTTCTATAGTTATGTGCGTTTCAATATATGTGCGCAGGTTTGTAATTCCCTACAGACCAAGCCTAAACAAAGTACTGGTGTTTCCTTATAAATTTGATACAGAATTTAATTTTATTTTGTTACTTCGGGGTAGGAACGCGAAACGAATTTCCCGATAACCCTTTATCTGTAGAGTGGTAAAGGGATCCTCCATAGGGAGAGACTAGTTGGCACTTCAGCACTGCGTTGTCATCGGGTCCAGGAGAAGGGCCTTCGTCAGATCTGGATACGGCCTGGATCCGGCAGGCTGCAGGAAAACCTCGGGATAAACAAAGACACTAATATTAGCGTAGATGCCATTCTTCTTATGATGTAACGAGTACATCAGGATTTATGGGAAGTGTTCCCGGTTCCAGCTGACCTAATCTATGCAGCCTAACATTAAATTATAGAAGTCTATAATGTGTTATGTGAATGCTAGGTCAAAGAGATGTGTCTTTAATCTGGCTTTGAACTGACAGAGTGTGTCTGCTGCCCGGACAATGGTAGGAAGACTGTTCCAGAGTTTTGGTGCTAAATAGGAGAAGGATCTACCGCCAGCAGTCGATTTAGATATTCTAGGTATTATTAACTGGCCGGAATTTTGAGATCGCAATAGACGTGACGGACTATAATGCGTTAAGAGCTCGCTCAAGCACTGCGGAGCTAAACCATTCAGTGCTTTATAACCCAGGTAGCAAAGAATTCTGGCCCAGATTTGGCATGAAGCCGGCACAGCTGGCATTCAGTCGGCACTGGCATGAGGCATGTGAACCGAACGTGGCCCGGTTATGGGTGAGATTGGACCGTCTTTAAGGTGGCAAACAGGATATGGGCCAGTTGTTAAGTGTATTATTTGGCCCACATATAAAATATAGAAATGTGGCCCACATATGTGTGACCAGACTTATCCCATAGTTAAAATGTAATTTCAGATATTTCATAATTAATAATATTTTCATACACAGCTGTTTCCCCTATTCCTGTTTGCAGCGTGGGTTTATTCTCTATCAGCAAGGTTTAATGAATAATTATGAAACAACATAAACTTTAAATTTACATTAGGCTACATTGAATCATTTAGCAAACACGTTTATCCAAAGAGGTTTACAATAGAGGACAACATACGTAAGCAATATATATATTGTGTGTTAGTGTGAAAGGTCAAAGCAAGATAGAATAAAACTTTAATTGTTTGATTGTCTCATTTCATGCACAAGATAAGGCCAATTTGCACACATTTCTTCGGTCTTAAGATGTCCTAATATGGCACACACACAAAAAATTACACCAATCAGGTCGCATCTAGAAAAGCACGCCCAGATAGCGCGCCTAAAACGCAATGCTTCATGGGTTTGTAGTTGTACATCATTGTAGTCTTTACACTCAATCTTGTACTTTTTCCTTTTTTTCTTTTTAAAAAAATATTTTTTCTTCAATTGAAACTGTGTAATCTTGCGATTTAGCCGATTTAGTTGATGGTTTAGAATGCTTCAACTAGAAAAATGCAAAAATGCCAAGCACTGCCCCTCTTCCACGCGTTCACAGGATGTGACGTTGTACCAGCAATGTATGGAATTGGCAAAAAAACTGCATGGAATGCGGGGGCAGCTTACCCAGAAGTCACTGACACCCTCATTGTGATCACCCAAGACTCAACCAGCCTCACACTGGAATCAGTGCACATGAGAGTTCTCGAACGCTGGACTGTACTCATGTATAGTAATAACTGCGGTGTCAAGTCAGTCAATGAAGCCCGTAAGCTTCTTTTCACTCATGGCCTCAAGTCCTGGATTCAATCCCCCCGACCCAGCATGCCTTATTCCAGCATGGGAAGCGTGCCCTGCACACTGCAGCTTTTGTCTGGAAGCAGTCCCTCTCCAAAACTCCAGAGATTCCAGACCCCAGTGAGTGGGGTTGGGAATGGAATGACAGAACCAAAGTCTGGGTGCCATATTGGACAGATCTGGAAGATGGCAGCAAGGGATGCTCACTCCTCCTCAACTGTGGTTGCCTGTAAGGGCAACTGTAAGTGCCAACGAGCTGGACTTCGCTGTACCACATTGTGCAACTGTGAGGGAGGCTGTACTAATAATGAGGAAGAACTTTTTTTTTTTTTTTAATAAATACATGATGTTTAAGTATGTATTGTTTTTTTTTTTTTGTGTGTGTTATTTGACTAAAATGTAATATTGAAAAGCCTAATATAACTTTTACTGTGGCATAGTTCTGTGAAGTTGTGTTAATTTAAAGCCTCAACAATGGTCCTTTTGGTCACAACAAGCTAAATATGACTATGATAATAGATTTAACATGGAAATGGACTTAAATAAGAAGAATATATCAGATTTCCTTGTATCAAACAAAGCAGAAAAAATTACATTATACAACAATTTAAGACTAAAGGAAGCTGAGATATAACCTTTTCTCTTTTCGGCGGAGGCCAATTTGGATTTTATGGATAACTGCCACTAGGGGGGCCACCCCAACTTGTATCCATGGATTTTTGAAAACCTTAGGCCTATACCTAACACCCTGCCAAAAATCAAAAACTTTTCCAGAAGTGCCCAATTTTCATGAATTGCATCCTAGCTAAATTGGAAAAGTTTTTGGGGCAGACCTGACCTGTTGAAAAGAGATGGTATTCATCCCTCCTGGGATGGTGCTGCTCTTCTCTCTAGTAATATGGCTCATAGTCTTAGAGCTCAAACATGACAATCTGGGGCTCAGGTCAGGAAGCAGACAGACTGGCTAAACCGACCGTCTGCTAGCGGCCTCGCGTCACCAAGGTCAGATAAATCCCATCACATAGAGCCTCTTTCACCTAGATATCATCATATAGAGACTGTAGCCGCGTTTCCATTACAGATTTGCGCAAATGTTTTGCGCTATTATCTAAATATCGATAAAAAACTATTGCGAAATGACGGCGTTTCCATTAACCGATGTTATGCGACTAAAACGTCATTTTTTCTCTCGCGATAAGTCATTCCAAAAATCACGGCAACTGACGTTGGTTTATATAATATCACAGCCACCGCATTAGACATTATTATTATTAATGGAACATTATTATTAACACGTGGCGTGTTCTCCAAGCATTAATGGCAGGGAAAGACCCTTATAATGCGAACGACACATGGAGTTTCTGGGTGTTTCGCCCTCATTTCTGCTCCGAGGTTTTGATTGTGGCATTTCTTTGAGATTTAGAATCCAGAATTCCTATAGTCTAATTATTTATTTTTTTAATGAATTTAATAAAGAACTCTGTCTCGTATTCTGTCCAAACGATCCACGTAGGCTATTTTGTGTCCATTCGTTTTTCCTTTTTTAACCCGTAATTGAAAAACGAAAATGAACGGTTGTTGTCTTTTTAAAACGCAAAGTTGAACACCAAAATTTTAATTTGAACTGGCTACACCAACTGCTGCGCAAAAAAGTAAATATCGACGAATTTTCAGATTTTTGTTTATGACTTTTTGCCCCTTAACATTTAAAATAGTCACAAATTAATATGGAAAACATGTCGATTTTACTGGTTTTCTAAGACCAAATTAGAACCTGGAATTGATGTTTTTCCCGCAGTGCTGAATGAGAAGAGCCATTAATATTAGGCTATTAATAAACTATTGTTTTGGCTAAAATCACATCTCCATCTCCGCTCCGCTGTTAAGCAGATGCGCTTTTAGAGAGAAATGCACCTTTCATACGAATTACAAAATCAGAAGGTATTAGCTTTCGATTCGAATTTGTTCGTTTTAAAGTGAACATTTCAAGCTTTAGCCTATATTTTGTTTCAGTTCTCGCGCTCCAGTTTACGGAGATCATGAAAGTGCGTCTGATTGTTTTCTTTTACTTTACAAAAGCACAACGTTTTATTTTGTTATTGTGAGTTTACACAAATAAAAGTAGTTGAGAATAATGTATTATTATTTTCTGTATGACCAGAAATGATAGAGTATTTTTAAGTTGTTTCCACTGTTGATAGGAAAATGCAAGTGTTCGCACCCGCGCCTCCGTGCCATGCAGTGCGCGCTCCACACTCAGCTTTGTTCTTTTTTTGCATAAAAGCGTCTTCTAAATATAGCCTATTAAATGTTAAAATAAAATAATATAAAATAATTATTAGGCCTATTTGCGTAGCTATACATAGACCTCAAACACACCGCGTCTTCTAAGTCAGGTGACTGTAAATGCGCAAAAACTGTTTCCATTGCAGTTTTGCGAAATATTCCTTTTTCGAATTGCCTGAAAAACCACCTCATGAGAGCGTAAAAACTTTTTTGCGATAAACGGGAGTTTTTGCGAAATTGACGTGTTTCCATTGAGCGTATTTTTAATTCGCAATTTCAATTTGCGCAATTTGAAGGGTAATGGAAACGCGGCTAGTGTCTGTTCCCCGAATTTGGAAATCCAAAAAACGTTTAAACCCATCTAAGGTTAAAAATTTAATTGATGTTCAACAAATAAAAAACAGCTATAATACAGACGAGCAAATGCTAAAGCTTGGGTTGCTGAATATTCGATCGCTTACTTCAAAAGCACTCATTGTTAATTATATGATTTCAGATAATAACCTAGATGTGCTGTGTTTGACAGAAACCTGGCTAAAACCAAACGATTACATTATTTTAAATGAGTCCACCCCGCAAAATTACTGTTATAAACATGAGCCTCGTCTGAAAGGCAAAGGGGGAGGAGTTGCTGTAATCTATAGTAATATTTTCAAAACCACTAAGAAATCAAGTTTTAAATATAATTCTTTTGAAGTGTTAGTGCTTAATGTAAAAATATATAGTATAAATGATAAATCACGTTTGAGATTTGTGCTGGCTACTGTATACAGGCCACCAGGGCACCATACAGACTTTATCAAAGAATTTGCGGACTTTCTATCAGAATTAATATTGACTGCAGATAAAGTACTAATTGTTGGTGATTTTAATATACACATCGATAATGAAAAAGATGCATTGGGTTTGGCATTTAAAGACATTGTAAACTCAATTGGAGTTAGACAACACGTGTCAGGACCTACTCATTGTCGTAATCATACTCTAGATCTAATATTATCACATGGAATAAATGTTGATGCCGTTGAAATTCTGCAGCAGAGCGATGACATCTCAGATCATTATCTAGTCTCGTGTAAACTTCATTTAGCCAAGGCTGCAAAGCCGACTCCGTGTTTCAAATATGTTAGAACTATCACTTCTGACACTAAAAGATTGCTTTATCAATAATCTTCCTGATCAGTTTCATCATCTCAGCATCCCGGATAGCTTAGAAGAACTCAATATTACGACAGATCTTTTAACTCTCTCTTTTCCAGCACTTTAGACACAGTTGCTCCGTTGCGCTTAAAGAAGATTAAAGAAAATAGTCCAACGCCGTGGTACAACGAGCACACTCGGGCCCTTAAGAGAGCAGCCAGAAAAATGGAGCGCAACTGGAAGAAAACAAAACTAGAGGTATTTCGCATTTCATGGAAAGAGAGCTCGATTGCTTACAGAGAGGCTTTAAAAGCTGCTAGATCTGCTTATTTTTCAACCCTATTAGAAGAAAATAAACATAATCCTAGGTATTTATTTGAAACGGTGCATGGCTAAACTAACGAAAAAGAAAGCTTCAAGCACCGAAGTTTCCAAGCAGCACAGCAGTAATGACTTTATGAACTTCTTCACTTATAAGATTGATAATATCAGGGAGAAAATTATAACTATGCAACCGTCTACTACAGTATCGCATCAGGCAGTGCATTGTCTCCCGGAGGAAAAATTTGATTCGTTCGTTGCTATAGAAGAGGAAGAATTTACTAAACTCGTTAAATCATCTAAATCTACAACATGTATGTTAGACCCTATACCGACTAAGCTACTGAAAGAAATACTTCCAGAGGTCATAGATCCTCTTCTTAATATCATTAATTCATCTTTGTCTCTAGGATACGTACCAAAAAACTTTTAAGCTGGCTATGACTAAACCGCTTATTAAAAAAACGCAACTTGATCCTACAGAATTAGTCAATTACAGGCCGATCTCGAATCTTCCTTTCCTGTCAAAGATACTAGAAAAAGCAGTGTCTTCACAACTGTGTTCCTTTTTTGAAAGAAATGATATCTGCGAGGATTTCCAGTCAGGATTTAGACCGTACCATAGTACCGAGACAGCTCTCGTTAGAGTCACACATGATTTGCTCTTATCATCCGATCGTGGTTGTGTCTCTCTATTAGTGTTACTCGATCTTAGTGCTGCATTTCACACTATTGACCACAACATTCTTTTAAATAGACTCGAAAATTATGTTGGCATTAGTGGAATTGCACTAGCATGGTTTAAATCATACTTATCTGACCGTTATCAGTTTGTAGCAGTAAATGAAGAGATGTCTCATCGATCACAAGTTCAGTATGGCGTACCACAAGGCTCAGTACTAGGACCGCTGCTGTTCACTCTGTACATGCTACCCTTAGGAGATATCATTAGGAAGCATGGCATTAGCTTCCACTGTTATGCTGACGATACTCAGCTGTATATTTCTTCAAAACCTAACGAAACTTACCAATTCACAAAATTAACGGAATGCATAGCTGATATAAAAAATTGGATGACTCGTAATTTCCTACTTCTAAATTCTGAAAAAACAGAGTTTCTAATTATTGGACAAAAAACTTCCTCACGTAATAACCTAGAATACTGTCTAACACTTGATGGCTGCTCTGTTAAGTCTTCGTCGTCGGTTAGGAACCTGGGTGTGTGTGTGTGTGTGTGTGTGTGTGTGTGTGTGTGTGTGTGTGTGTGTGCTCTTTGATACCAATCTTTCATTTGAAAGTCACGTGTCTAGTATCTGTAAAACTGCATTTTTCCATCTTAAAAATATATCTAAATTACGTCATATGCTCTCATTGACAAATGCGGAACAATTAGTTCATGCGTTCATGACCTCAAGGCTAGATTACTGTAATGCTCTACTGGGTGGTTGCCCTGCACGCTTAATAAACAAACTACAGCTGGTCCAAAACGCAGCAGCTCGAGTTCTTACCAGAACCAGGAAGTATGACCATATTAGCCCGGTTCTGTCAAAACTGCACTGGCTCCCTATTAAACATCGCATACATTTTAAAATATTGCTGATTACTTACAAAGCACTAAATGGTTTAGCTCCGCAGGACTTGAGCGAGCTCTTAACGCATTATAGTCCGTCACGTCTATTGCGATCTCAAAATTCCGGCCAGTTGATAATACCTAGAATATCAAAATCGACTGCTGGCGGTAGATCCTTTTCCTATTTAGCACAAAAACTTTGGAACAGCCTTCCTAACATTGTCCGGGCAGCAGACACACTCTGTCAGTTCAAAGCTAGACTAAAAACACATCTCTTTGACCTAGCATACACATAACACATTATAGACTTCTATAATTCAGTGTTAGGCTGCATAGATTAGGTCAGCTGGAACTGGGAACACTTCCCATAAATCCTGATGTACTCGTTACATCATAAGAATGGCATCTACGTTAATTTTATTGTCTTTGTTTATCCCGAGGTTTTCCCGCAGCGTGCCGGATCCAGGCCGTATCCAGATCTGATGAAGGACCTGCACCTGGACCCGATGTCAACGCAGTGCTGAAGTGCCAACTAGTCTCTCCCTATGGAGGATCCCTTTACCACTCTACAGATAAAGCGTTGTCGGGAAACTCAATTCGCGTATCTACCCCGAAATGATAAAATAAAATAAAATTCTGTACAAAAAATTATAAGGAAACACCAGTACTTTGTTTAGGCTTGGTTTGTAGGGAATTACAAACCTGCGTACATATATTCAAACGCACATAACTATAGAACCAATTCTTAATGCGCATGTGAACGCCATCAGCGTTTCTCACAGGTTCGCGTTTAAAGTCTATGTAGAAAGAATGGTGTCGCCCCTAATTTAATAACAAATGATTGTTGCGACGGAGGCGAATCAATCATAACTAACCTTAGCTGGAAAATAACTTTACTAAAGAACCGCTATAAAGCCAAAACAATCTCTGTTACCATAAATTATACGTTTATCTCTGTAAAGCTGCTTTGAAACAATCTACATTGTTAAAAGCTCTATATAAATGAAGATGACTTGACTTGACATGATGACGCAGCCGACTTACTGACTATTAGCACTCACCGTGGGCTTTTCCGGGCTCGACGGTTGCAATTTGGGGTGTCAACGGCCGTTTCAATATTTCAAAGATTTATGGACAATTTGCTCGCAGGAATTCCAGGAGTCCAGCCATACCTGGATGACATCCTGATTTCGGGCAAAACCATGGAAGAACACAACGCACGGCTACAAGCCGTACTGAAGTGCCTCGCTGAAGCTGGGCTGCGACTAAAAAAAGAGAAAAGCATGTTTGCTGCTACTCAAGTGGAGTTCTTGGGGTTTAGAGTGGATAAAGATGGCATCAAGCCAACCCTTGAGAAACTGGAAGCTATCCAAAATGCTCCGCCCCCACAGAACAAAACAGAACTTCAGGCATTCTTGGGGCTGCTTAACTTTTACAGCTGTTTTCTTCCCAATAAGGCCACCGTCCTGAAACCCTGCACCGCCTTCTAGACCAGTCTGCTACGTGGCAGTGGGGAGCGAAGCACAAGATGGCATATGCTCAGGCAAAAGAGTTGCTGCAAACGGATAAAGTGCTGGTGCACTATGATACAAAGAAACCCTTGGCAGTGGTTTGCGACGCCTCACCCTATGGGCTTGGTGCTTTATTATTCCACATGGAATGTGATGGCCAGGAGAGACCCATTTGCTTTGCTTCCAGAACAATGACCACCACTGAGCGTAATTATGCCCAAATTGATAAGGAAGCATTGGCAGTTGTTTTTGCAGTCAGAAAGTTCCACCAATATCTCGCAGGCCGCCATTTTGTGATTTTTACAGACCACAAACCCCTGCTGGGACTCCTGCACCATTCCAAGCCAATGCCTGCCATCCTTTCACCACGGATGCTGCGTTGGAGTTTGATCATTGGATCTTCGACTATGAGCTGTGCTACCGACCGGGCAAACAAATGGGCAATGCTGACGCCCTGATTCGCTTACCCTTGCCGGCATCTGATGCTGTTACACCACCACCATTGGAACTGTTGCTACTTGAAATGGTGCCAATGGTGGCCGGGCATGGACCGAGACATTGAGGAGACTGTTAAAGCATGTGAAACCTGTTAGATGTCACGTCAAGGCAAAAGTTCACCCTTGGGAGTGGACAACAAAAAGATGGTCCCGGCTGCATAGTGACTTCGCAGGCCCTTTTCAGGGCAAAAAATTCCTCATAGTGGTTGATGCACATAGCAAGTGGCTGGAGGTGTCTCTGATGAGTTCCATGTCATCATCGGCCATCATCAACACACTGAGACTGCTTTTTGCCACACATGGGTTGCCCGACGTCATAGTGTCAGACAATGGTGCTTCGTTCACAGAATTCCAAGAATTTGCCGAGCGCAACGGCATTCGACATGTCACTACAGCACCTTATCACCCAAGCTCAAATGGTCAAGCTGAACGCATGGTGCAGACAACCAAGGAGGCCCTGTCTCGCATCACCAAGGGCGAGTGGCAGACCAGACTCGCTCGTTTCTTGTTGTCACAGCACGTCACACCCAATTCATCAACTGGGAAAAGTCCTGCTGATGAATCGGCGACTCACCACTGCCCTGGATCGTCTGCACCCTGATCATGATGGTGATATGCTTCGCAGACAGGACCTGAATGCTGAAAAATGCCCTGGCACAGTCAGAGAGTTTAAACCTAAGGACTTGGTGTACATGAGAAGCTACTCCAGAGATTCTAAGTGGATGCCTGGAATCATTGTGGATGTCACAGGTCCCCTGTCATACAAGGTCAGAGCGGGTGATGGGCAAATGCACAGACGACATGTTGATCAGTTGCTGGACAGGACGGCACCCTTGTCCGACCAATCAAGGCCTGAGCCGGATGGCTATACTGTCCATCCGCCTGAGTCCCCAGGGGCTGAAATGCTTGAGTTACCGCCGCCTGCGTTAGGTGTGGGAAACCCTGATGTTGACCTTACTGGAGCTGGTATTGAGGGCATGTCTGATTCCCCTCATTCTCAGAGGTACCCTGTAAGAGAGCATCGCCCTCCAAGAAGATTTTCAGACTTTGTGGACTGGGGAAAAGGGGTGTAATGTATTGACTGACTATGGAAATAGTGAGGTTCCTTTAAGAGGCTAAGAGCCTGGGGAGGGCGTGGCTGTTGGGGGGATATATGTGTTTTTGGCCAGTATGTTCACTGGTGTTGACTGAGCTAGATGTATGTCGATGTTGCCTTGTTCAGTAAAGATTCACAAGCTGACAAACGTTTCCTCATGTTATTCAAGTATAATCAAGCAAAGCGTTAGTTCAGACAGGCCACGTAGGCATAGGCTGCGAGCTGTCAAATTGCTCCAACCACTACCGTTCTCCTATTAGACCGGAAGGATATATATACGCGGCACTTCCGCCTGGGAAACATGCTTAAACTACTCGCAACCCCCCCACCCTCACCACTATAAGTATCAAGCATATTTCTGTGCACCTTTTGGCTGTTGTCTTCTTTGTTTCAGATTATCAAGGCTTCCAAGTCCTAGAGCCACAGACATCATTGTGAGAGACACACCCTTCCTCATAGCAAGCTACAGCATAGACGTCCCGGACTTCACTGCTACGTCTACATGTTTAACCACGGCTTAAAGACATTACTAAACTGTCTTAATCATCTGTGTATTGCTCAAGCTGATGGTTCCATAGGGGGGTTAATGCTAAAGCTACGTATGACATTAATTATGGAGCAAGAACCCCCATAAGGAACCATACCGCCAAAGATAAATTGTGTTCAATAAACTCAAGTAAACTTGCCAAAGTGGTCTCGTCTGAACTACACAAAAGAAATATGTAACATAATTAACACAATAACGTAACACATACGTTTCTCAACACTGAGAATGAATGAATAAATAAACGACTGTTTCTTCAGACTCGCGCTTATCAGTAGGCTAATCCACAAATCACAGCACTTTCATAATCACTAAGCCATAGCGATTTCAAGATTTATAGTTCAGCATTACTTGAGCATTTTATTATTTGCATGACTGAATGATGTCTTCCTCTTTTCTGAGTGACCATGAATAACTTAACGGAGTATTTTAAGATAATCCATGCGATCTGTGTGATCATCGAATCCATAAGATTAAGTTAACTCAACAATCAACTTTCCACATCGACCCCAGGCCGTTTACCTTCAGGAGTCAGAAGTACCGTGCCTTACTGTCCTCGCTTATGAAATCAGTCAGACGGCGGCCGCGGGAGTGGAAGGGGGATCGAGCGGGAATCTTTATTGGTGTCGATTTTCAGTCTTAATGATAGGCCTTACGCATCTGTCAATCATCCCCGCTTGCTATTTGGGGAATGAACCCAGTGAAGTGAAGTGAATGAAGTGAACTAACCTAACCTAACTAAACTAAGCTAAGCTAAGCTAAGCTAACCTAACCTAACCTAAGCTAAGCTAAGCTAAGCTAAGCTAAAATAAACTAAACTAAACTAAACTAAACTAAGCTAAGCTAAGCTAAGCTAAGCTAAGCTAAGCTAAACTAACCCACCTAACCTAGGCTAAGCTAAGCTAACTAAACTAACCTAAGCTAAACTAAGCTAACCCTAACCTAAGCTAAGCTAAGCTAAGCTAAAGCGGCTGCATCACATACTTTAATGTTTCGCAATCCGCAGGATTTATTGCGAACGACCACAACAACTATTGCAAAACATGAGCTTTGCTTCATAATAGAGAGATATAGACACAGTAGCTTCCTTAACTCCAGCACATTTTTATTAAATGTTTACGCTTTGAAAACGTTTTATTACTTGTTAAAAATACCTCATTAAACTACAGCAAGCCAAAATTATGCAGATAAATTGTAACATGCTAAAGATTCATTTAGAAGTGTAAATGTGGAAAAGGCCCACGCTGCATCTTCCTGATTTCTTTAGGCATTAAAGATCAGTTGAAAATGGCATTTTTGCCTATAAACCCTTTTTTTTTTCAATTCAAAATAAATCACTGAATTGCTTTTTTTTAGATAGAAAATCAAATGACCTAAAAGAAACAATGTGTCGTCATATGAAAGCATTAGAGTAATATAACATGCTAATTATCCAATGCAATTATGCAAATTATTCTGGGTGGTTGCAGGGGGTTAAAGGCCGCCTTTGTGTTCAGATTTGATCAGCATCAAGCAGCTTTTTTCACACTCAGACTCAGTGGTGCTCTGGGTCTTCGGACGTCAGATGTGTGTGTGTGTGTGTGTGTGTGTGTGTGTGGTTTGGAGACATCAGGCGTGTGTTTGTGTGTGGTTTTTGGCCGTTCCTGTGTACCAGTCGCAGGAGCCGTCACTGTGTCTGAAGCAGGCGGAGTCTTGAAATGGCTCGGACCATGGGGAAGACCGGTTGTCCCACACACACTCGCTCCTAGAGCTGGGCTGACAGGGCTGGCCAGTGCAGATGGAGATCTGCAGATCCATTCACAGATTAATATATTACAATACAATATAATATACCAGTTATGGTAGTTAACTGTTAGTAAACTGGTAGTAAAACCAGTTATGGTTTTTTGTCCTATGGTAAATTTGTCCTTCATAAATCAAGTGTAACTGTTGTGTTTCTGTTCAGCCTTGTTAGTCACATTTCTTTTGTTTTCCCGCCACTCATCCGTTGCCATATCTACCATCATTTGTTCATTATCATCACCTGTGTCTTGTCAATCATTTTCATCTGTGTCACCTGGTTTGTGTTCATCCGTGTCTGTATTTAGTTCCCTCTGTTCAGTCAGTCTTGGTCCGTTCTCGTCTATGTAACGTCACAGCCTGTGTGTGTATCCTGCCGTTTTGTTATATTTGTAAGTAAACACTTTGTATTGGAGCAATTCTGCCTTCCTCGTCTTCTTCTGCCTACACACACCCTAATATCAAGTCTATGTCAGGGTACTTTTGGACATTGAAATTAATTAGTGAACGAGTTAGTATTCTAGAATTGTTTAACTGCTCACTTAAAAATAACCCAACGAGTAATCCAACTATGGGGTGGTATAGCACCTATTTTAACCCAAAGCATTGGGTTATTACTGGAAATTTCCCAACGATTTGAAAAAATTACCCAACATTTTTGGAAAATAACCCAACACAATGACCCAATATGTGTAACAAAAATGGTTAGGTTTAAAATTATCCCAATGTTTTTTACTGTGTATGATACAAAACATAAAACACATGAGAAAATTGTTTTAGGTTGAAGGTTTCATTTCATCTTTACAGAGTTGTCGTAATGTTTGGATCATTGTCAGCTGGGTTTAAATAAATGTAGGGATACCAATATATTGATAAATCTAAATCCAAGTTTTTATATAATTTTTGAGAGCCTGATTACAAAAACAAAAGTCTCACCCTTAAAATCCATGTCCAAAACAAACAATTATAATGATGTTTTCATTATAATTTTATGTAGTCTTTATGACAGACTTGTGTTGACACTTTACTGTATTTTCCTTTTTTGAAGTGATTTGAATCATATTTCATGCAACTCAAAACCATCATGGTGAACAGTGCGCATCTGAAGTGTTTCAGCTGAAGGAAATAATAAATTTTTTAATATATCGGACAATTTTTTTTATTGGGCCGATAACGATAACATCCAAAAATGAACATATGGTGGCCGATATTTCATGCATCTCTAAATAAACGTGTTCTTACCTTGCAGTCACAGCCCATCGGATATCTGTATTTGATGTTGTTTTTCTGCTTTAAGGAGAGACTGTGCCAGCTCATATTGAAGTCACACATTGTAGTGAAGAGTCTGCCATCCGTGTCCAGATATCCTAAGGGACAGAAAACATATTGTATATTTCATTTTTGTTTTATATTCCCTGAGGTCCACTCATAATGTTAGTCAGTGTTTCCTAATTCCTGTTAAATTAGTTAATTACAATAAATAAATTATGTAATTACAAATGTAATTACATAAATTAATTACAGCTGTAATTACATGCAGGAATTTTTAAAATGTAAGTATAAAGTAAAAACATGTAGTTACACAATAAGTACATTGTATCAAATTAATTTCAATGTAAGTACATGTAAGTACATAGTACTTAAAGCCGCTTAATATAAAGTGGGACCAAAAACTCTTGACGACATTTTGATATAAAAAAGTCATAAAACACATTAAAACAAACCAGGGAACATGTCATGCAGCAGACGGCAAGCCACATACAGCGGAGTCCTGGGTTATCAAGCAGTAAATAAATGCTCTACTTGAGCTAGTGATTGATTTAAATTATTTAAAAAATGATTACGTTATAAAAGCATTTTAGAGTAAATCAGAAGTAAAAGTGTGTGCTCTAAATGCTCAAGCACACTAGTCTAACCTAATAGACTACATCACGTAGTGTATGTGTACGCTCTAGGTGTGTTTCTGTAAAGTGATGGACATACTCGATTATGTCTGATCGCACATAACACTATCTAAACTGTCACTATCTAATTCAAGAATGCTTGGAATATAGACCATTTGGTCTTGTTTTAAAAAGGCCCTCAGCAGATTATTGCTGATGTGAAAGTTATGGAAGTTTAAATTTACTGTAAATCAAATGTACTGTACTAAAAAAAAAATTATGTTAGTGTTATTTTTTTTTACTATAAAATTACTATAAAATAAAAACCACATATCTAACCAAGTTGTGTTCCAAATTTGAAGTTAATATCACAAAAATGTAAGTTCCTATTAGATTTTGTTTAAACATTGTACCAAAATTCCATAATTTGTCATGTTTTTTTGATGCATTCTCCTGTAACAAATTAATACATTTCTGTTCAAATATCACTTCTATCACAAAACAGTCACCAAATATGGAACCTTGAGACTCAGACCTTTCCGACGATATGTGTTGTGTCAAGATTAGAAAAGATTAGATAATAAAGTAGTTAAAATACATTTTGTAATATGAAACCTGACTCCGCCCACTAGGGGAGGAGCCTGCTAAAATAATTTAAAGTACCATTTCCATGGTAAGGCAACGTCCAATTTCAAAATAGTTTTCACAGGATGAATTTCTGAGTTTGTAAGCTTTCGAATGTTGCCTAATGTTGCTGTTCAATATAACATACATGCATGACCCGTAGCAGATCTATACAGGTGGAGCTGGGGAAGGTGGAGGGTTTCTGAAAGATGTTACAGTAAACACTGACCAAGCATTTGAAGGTTGAGCATCGAGCTCATTGGCTACTGATACAGCAGGAACCAATCAGCTGAGCCCTATAGATAACGATGTGATTGCAAACAGATTGAGTTAAGGATTTTGTATTTGTATTTACCTGAAAGCAGATGCTGGCCTTTTCCAAGTATGGCCCCACACATTATCTCATATGTATAGGCATGCTTGATTTGCTTTATTCTTTCAGAAGAACCTCTGAACACCTGCAAAACCATGATTTTGTAAAACCATTGTTTGTATAGTATACTGTAGCAGTGTATTGGATTTTTTGCAGATCCACTATTTAAAATTATTCAATTTAAAATAGAGTCTCTAGTGACGGACGCTACAGAAACACGCTTCGTGAAGCTTCGAATCCTTTGTTTCGAACCAGTGATTCGGAGCGTGTATCAAACCGCCAAAGTCACGTGATTTCAGCAAAAAAGCTTGGCAAAGGTTTCGATGCTTCACGTACCGTGTTTCCAAAGCATATGTCACACGTTCATGTATATGTGTCGACAAGAACCCCAAAAAGACTGTGACTCTTAAATCATGGACTATTCAGGGGTGTGTTTCCCGTACAACGCCGTAACTCGCTGCTTCACTACAATAGTACGATGCATCATTGAAGAAATCATCTAGCTAGTCACGACTGTTTCCCAAAACTGTATTGTCGCAAATTGGTCGTTTAACCATGTTGGATGATGACGTCACGCAGTTAGGAGTAATAATACTTTTAATGAATCTGTTTGAGATGGAATTAATGCGAGATGGTTTACTATAAATGATGAACATGGCATCTGAGGAATATTTATACTAATTTTTCTCAGTTATTTTGTTTTATTTCTAGATTCAATCATAGGCTCGTTCTTACACTAGAGCTCGTTCACACATGCGCACTCTTCAACAACGACGCTTTAAATCTCTTGACAAACTAAAAGACGTAAATGACATTTGTATGTGTTCTAAATAAAATACAGACCCTTTCCAAAAAATTAGAATATCATGGAAAAGTTTATTTATTTCCATAATTCCATTCAAATGGTTAAACTTCCTGAATTATAGATTCAGGGCCCACAACTTAAACGATTTCAAGTATTTAGTTGTTTATTTGTACATAATTTGGGCTTCCAGCTCATAAACCCACGAAAACAGGATTTCAAAAAATTAGAATATTACATCAAATCACATAGTAATTACACAGTGATACCATGGTCATTGAAGCAGGTTTTGGTTCTTTTGGCAGTGTGGGCCGGTGCAAATCCTGCTGGAGAATGAAGTCAGCATCTCCATAAAGCTCGTCTGCTGAAGGAAGCATGAAGTGCTCTGGACATGTCCTGGTAGACGGCTGCGTTGAGTGGACAGCACAGTGGACCAACACCAGCCGATGACATGGCTCCCCAAACCAACACAGACTGTGGAAACTTCACACTGGACTTCAAGCATCTTGGATTGTGTGCCTCTCCATTCTTCCTCCAGACTCTAGGACCTTGGTTTCCAAATGAGATCAGAAAAGAGGACTTTGGTCCACTGTGCTTTATTAAATCCAGAGTCAACGCAGCCGTCTACCAGGACATGTTCAGAGCACTTCATGCTTCCTTCATTTTCCAGCAGGATTTGCACCTGCCCACACTGCCAAAAGAACCCAAACCTGCTTCAATGACCATGGGATTACTGTGTAATTACTATGTGATTTCATGTAATATTCAAATTTTTTGAAATCCTGTTTTTGTGGGTTTTATGAGCTGGAAGCCCAAATTATGTACAAATAAACAACTAAATACTTGAAATCGTTTAAGATGTGGGCCCTGAATCTATAATCTATGGAAGTTTAACGTTTTGAATGGAATTTTGGAAATAAATAAACTTTTCCATGATATTCAAAATTTTTTGGAAAGGGTCTCTATATATGCACTGAATTTCAGCTTGCTTATGTTGCTCAAGATAAGGATTTATTGAGTCCACATGTCATGCAAACAAGAAACTCTGTCGTTCCAAACACACAACTTTGCGATGCTATTTGCGAATGTTCATTAGAACGATGGTTTCGGGAAACACAGACTCGTTGAACTGCTGATAATGATTGAACTTGCGACTGTAGTTGGCTAACGATGCTTTCGGGAAACACACTCCTGATTTGGACATCAGGCCAATCTGTCCCAGGAAAAGCATGCGGAAATCAGGTCATTATAATCAGATTATTTGTCAGATCAAAAAATCAGATCATTATAATTCCCAGCAGAACATTTATATGATCATCAATACTTTAGCTCACCTTCATCACTTTGATGTCATATTGAACCATGTCATCTTGATTACTCTCTCTGGGTATGTTCTTCTTCCCAGTTACCTTAGCTTGCATTACTAATGGGAAAATAATCAGTTGTTATATAGCGTATGATTCTGAGCGCATTAGTCAAGTCAAATCACCTTCATTTATATAACGCTTTTAATAATATAGATTGTTGCAAAGCAGCTTTACAGTGATAATAGGAAATTACAGTAACAGAGATTGTTTTGGCTTTACAGCAGCTCTAGAATAAAGTTATTGTCCAGCTAAAGTTAGTTTTGTACCTTTACAAGTAGTTCACTTCCATTGCAAAGATCATTAGTTATTAACTTAGGGGGCCGCTTACACGTCACTGTTTTAACTGAAAACAGAAAACTTTTAATGCATTCTGGCCGTTCATTTGCACAAAAACAGTGTTTGGTGGCACAAGAATGGAAACTTTAAATAGGTTCCAAGGTGCAAGTTTTTTAAAAAAATTCTAAAACGTTATCATCTCCGTGTAAACTTCAAAAACGTGAATCTGTGAAAACGCAGACTGCGTGCACATGCGTATTACGTGTTTAGTCTATTATGTTAAAAGAATCATTTCAGGCAGTGTCAAATAACAGTTCAGAATGTAGTTGTGTCATTGAAGGGAATCACCTGTGTCTTACAGAATTGATTCTCTTATTGATTCTTAAATGTCCTTTAATACCTTTAAAAATCAATTACTAAATATAGTCCAGCTAGATGTACCTAAAACATACTGTAGCTGAAGAGGTTACGGTGGGAATCGGATACTTAAGGTCAGGAAACGAATACTTGATATAAAAATAAAATTGATTCTATTTACTGTATTGGCTCAGTGAAAGCCACAGGCATCTGCATGTCTGTACAAACTCATGCCAGTCATTCCATGCCTGATTATCCCAGAACAAGGACTGGAATGCCAAAGCAACTCTGATGCATGGAAACTGGGATCCAAAACTACTCTCAGTTAGTTAGATCCAAAACTACTCTCAGTTAGTTAGATCCAAAACTATTCTCAGTTAGTTAGAGATCCAAAACTATTCTGTTTGTTAGATCCAAAACTACTCTCAGTTAGTTAGAGATCCAAAACTACTCAGTTAGTTAGAGATCCAAAACTACTCTCAGTTAGTTAGAGATCCAAAACTATTCTGTTTGTTAGATCCAAAACTACTCTCAGTTAGTTAGAGATCCAAAACTACTCTCAGTTAGTTAGATCCAAAACTACTCAGTTAGTTAGATCCAAAACTACTCTGTTAGTTAGATCCAAAACTACTCAGTTAGTTAGAGATCCAAAACTATTCTCAGTTAGTTAGAGATGCAAAACTATTCTGTTTGTTAGATCCAAAACTACTCTCAGTTAATTAGAGATCCAAAACTGCTCTCAGTTAGTTAGAGATCCAAAACTGCTCTCAGTTAATTAGAGATCCAAAACTACTCAGTTAGTTAGAGATCCAAAACTATTCTTGTTATGAAGTGGAGGACGCGGAAGGATCCATTTGCAGCTCTTTATTAGAATGGTCAACAGGCAGGGTAAATCAACAGCAAATAGAACAACGGAGAACAGACAGGGCAGAACGAGATCACAGGCAGAAGTCAGGGCAGGCAGCAAAAAGGTATAGTCCAATAAGCAATCCAGGTCAAGACAGGGAGAGAACGATCAGAGGTCGGGGTACACAGTCCTAGGTCAGAAATCGGATAAGCAAACACAGAGAAAAACACTAGGAATGAAAGCCAGGGCAATACAATACTTCGCAGAGAAGTGGAGTGTGGAAGTGGCTTTTATGTGTGTGTGAATGAGGTGCAGGTGTGCGTGTAATCAGTGCAGTGCAGGTGTATGAAATAATCAGTCCAGGAAGATGCAGGATGGGAATTGTAGTCTGTGAGTGAATATGATAGTCCAGTGTGGAGTGCCCTCTGGTGGCTCTCAAGGGCACTCCGGCTGGTGACCGTTACATAGCCCCTCCCCAAAGAGCGGCTTCCAGACGCTCAAACTGTCCAGGTGGGAGGTGGCCCGGAGGCGGATGGGCCAGGTCCGTGGAGCGGAAGAGGACCTTGAGACTGCGGTAATACGGAAGGCCAGGGCGGATCAGGCAGTGCAGGCGACCAGGGCGGATCAGGCAGTGCAGGCGACCAGGGCGGATCAGGCGGTTCAGGAACAGGAACGGGCTCAGAGGATGCGGCGGCCATCTTGTCCAAAGACACAGGCGTGGAGTCGGCCGTCTCGTCCGAAGACACAGGCGTGGAGTGAAGAGGAACAGATTCAGGCTCAGGATCAGGAACAGATTCAGTCTCGGCAGGACGAGACTCTGGACGGGCGGACGTGACGTGAAGCTCTGGCTCGGCAGGACTGACGTGAAGCTCTGGCTCGGCAGGACTGACGTGAAGCTCTGGCTCGGCAGGACTGACGTGAAGCTCTGGCTCGGCAGGACTGACGTGAAGCTCTGGCTCGGCAGCAGCCATCTTGTCCGAAGACACTGGCTCGGCGGAGACCATCTTGTCCTGAGACACTGGCTCGGCGCGCTCTGCGCTTGACGGGACCAGCGGCAGCGAGGGCTTTGAACTGGGCAGGACCAGCTGTGAAGAGGGCTTTGAGCTGGACAGGACCAGTGGCTCTGAGGGCTCTGAGCTGGGCAGGACCAGCGATGAAGAGGGCTCTGAGCTGGACAGGACCAGCGGCGAAGAGGGCTTTGAGCTGGACAGGACCAGCGGCGAAGAGGGCTTTGAGCTGGACAGGACCAGCGGCGAAGAGGGCTTTGAGCTGGGCAGGACCAGCGGTGAAGGCTTTGTGCTGGGCAGGACCAGCGGTGAAGGCTTTGTGCTGGGCAGGACCAGCGGTGAAGGCTTTGTGCTGGGCAGGACCAGCGGTGAACACAGCTCTGGACTGGCGTGAAGTGCAGGCTCGACTGGACTGGCGTGAAGTGCAGGCTTGGCTGGACTGGTGTGAAGTGCAGGCTTGGCTGGACTGGTGTGAAGTGCAGGCTTGGCTGGACTGGTGTGAAGTGCAGGCTTGGCTGGACTGGTGTGAAGTGCAGGCTCGGCAGAAAGATACTCAGGCAGGAAGGTCTCGGTAAAACATGATTTATGCAGGATAGTCTCAGCGGGACGAGACTCCTGCACAATGGCCCTTATGGCAACACGTACTGACCTCAGCGGGGAATCGGCCACACTGGATACCAGTCCTGGACGATAATAGACCGATCCGGTGACTAGCTTGATGGCTGGCATGACGGGAACAGTCTCTGGAAAATCTGCTGAGAAGTGACAGGGCTCTGGAAGATCTGCTGAGAAGTGACAGGGCTCTGGAAGATCTGCTGAGAAGTGGCCAGGCTCTGGAAGATCTGCTGAGAAGTGACAGGGCTCTGGAAGATCTGCTGAGAAGTGGCCAGGCTCTGGAAGATCTGCTGAGAAGTGACAGGACTCTGGAAATTCTGCTAAGACGTAACGAGAGTACGGGGAGGTATAGCAGAATTCTGGTTCAACGGGTGTGGTAAGTTCATGGGACCCCTCATCCACAGGGCCCGCAGAAAAGGGTGATCTGCTTAACCTCAGAGCGAATTCAATATATCGACATAGAGTCCATTGAGGGGTGTTGTCAGGCATTAGATAATTTAACATGTCCTCAAGCCCATATCTGAAACTATCCTTTAAGACTGCCTTGTCCAAGTCTACCCCATGGCAGAGCTCACAAAATTGTTCAACATATTCCTCTATAGATCGGTTACCTTGACTGAGGCGGAAGAGACTGATTAGTGGGTCCATGGTGGGTCTCGGTCTTTTCTCAGCTGCTGGATCTGAAGCGGCGAAGTATTCTGTTATGAAGTGGAGGACGCGGAAGGATCCATTTGCAGCTCTTTATTAGAATGGTCAACAGGCAGGGTAAATCAACAGCAAATAGAACAACGGAGAACAGACAGGGCAGAACGAGATCACAGGCAGAAGTCAGGGCAGGCAGCAAAAAGGTATAGTCCAATAAGCAATCCAGGTCAAGACAGGCAGAGAACGATCAGAGGTCGGGGTACACAGTCCTAGGTCAGAAATCGGATAAGCAAACACAGAGAAAAACACTAAGAATGAAAGCCAGGGCAATACAATACTTCGCAGAGAAGTGGAGTGTGGAAGTGGCTTTTATGTGTGTGTGAATGAGGTGCAGGTGTGCGTGTAATCAGTGCAGTGCAGGTGTATGAAATAATCAGTCCAGGAAGATGCAGGATGGGAATTGTAGTCTGTGAGTGAATATGATAGTCCAGTGTGGAGTGCCCTCTGGTGGCTCTCAAGGGCACTCCGGCTGGTGACCGTTACAATTCTCAGTTAGTTAGAGATACAAAACTATTCTCAGTTAGTTAGATCCAAAACTACTCTCTGTTAGTTAGATCCAAAACTACTCTCAGTTAGTTAGAGATACAAAACTATTCTCAGTTAGTTAGATCCAAAACTACTGTCTGTTAGTTAGAGATCCAAAACTGCTCTCAGTTAGTTAGATCCAAAACTACTCTCAGTTAGTTAGAGATCCAAAACTACTCTCAGTTAGTTAGAGATCCAAAACTATTCTCAGTTAGTTAGAGATCCAAAACTACTCTCAGTTAGTTAGAGATCCAAAACTATTCTCAGTTAGTTAGATCCAAAACTACTCTCTGTTAGTTAGAGATCCAAAACTACTCTCTGTTAGTTAGAGATCCAAAACTACTCTCAGTTAGTTAGAGATCCAAAACTGCTCTCAGTTAGTTAGAGATCCAAAACTATTCTCAGTTAGTTAGATCCAAAACTACTCTCAGTTAGTTAGAGATCCAAAACTATTCTCAGTTAGTTAGATCCAAAACTACTCTCAGTTAGTTAGATCCAAAACTACTCTCAGTTAGTTAGATCCAAAACTACTCTCAGTTAGTTAGAGATCCAAAACTATTCTCAGTTAGTTAGAGATCCAAAACTACTCTCAGTTAGTTAGAGATCCAAAACTATTCTCAGTTAGTTAGATCCAAAACTACTCTCTGTTAGTTAGAGATCCAAAACTACTCTCTGTTAGTTAGAGATCCAAAACTACTCTCAGTTAGTTAGAGATCCAAAACTGCTCTCAGTTAGTTAGAGATCCAAAACTATTCTCAGTTAGTTAGATCCAAAACTACTCTCAGTTAGTTAGAGATCCAAAACTATTCTCAGTTAGTTAGACCCAAAACTACTCTCAGTTAGTTAGAGATCCAAAACTATTCTCAGTTAGTTAGAGATCCAAAACTACTCTCAGTTAGTTAGAGATCCAAAACTATTCTCAGTTAGTTAGAGATCTAAAACTACTCTCAGTTAGTTAGAGATCCAAAACTATTCTCAGTTAGTTAGATCCAAAACTACTCTCTGTTAGTTAGAGATCCAAAACTACTCTCAGTTAGTTAGAGATCCAAAACCACTCTCAGTTAGTTAGAACCAAAACTACTCTCAGTTAGTTAGATCCAAAACTACTCTCTGTTAGTTAGAGATCCAAAACTACTATCAGTTAGTTAGATCCAAAACTACTATCAGTTAGTTAGATCCAAAACTACTCTCAGTTAGTTAGAGATCCAAAACTGCTCTCAGTTAGTTAGATCCAAAACTACTCTCAGTTAGTTAGAGATCCAAAACTACTCTCAGTTAGTTAGAGATCCAAAACTACTCTCAGTTAGTTAGAGATCCAAAACTACTCTCAGTTAGTTAGATCCAAAACTACTCTCTGATAGTTAGATCCAAAACCACTCTCTGTTAGTTAGAGATCCAAAACTACTCTCAGTTAGTTAGATCCAAAACTACTCTCAGTTAGTTAGATCCAAAACTACTCTCAGTTAGTTAGATCCAAAACTACTCTCTGTTAGTTAGAGATCCAAAACTACTCTCAGTTAGTTAGATCCAAAACTACTCTCAGTTAGTTAGATCCAAAACTACTATCTGTTAGTTAGAGATCCAAAACTACTCTCAGTTAGTTAGATCCAAAACTACTCTCTGTTAGTTAGATCCAAAACGTCTCGGGTTACTGGATGTAACCCTGGTTCCCCGAGAGAGGGGAACGAGACGCTGCGTCGAATACAACGCTACGGGGAATGCCTTCGGCATGCGTTATCTGAAGCCACTATACAACTATTCCAATCTGGATTGGTGCGCGTCATGACGTTGCATGTGACGGTGACCCGGACGCTATATAAGGGTCACAGGAACAAGGAAATGACAGCTTCGAAAAAGGTTCAAAGCAGCTGTTCTCAGGGCGTCCCGAAGGTGGGGAGAGGGGACGCAGCGTCTCGTTCCCCTCTCTCGGGGAACCAGGGTTACATCCAGTAACCCGAGACGTTCCCCTTCGTTACGGGGAACTCCCGCTGCGTCGAATACAACGCTACGGGGAACGAGTACCAGCTAGCCTCCACAGAGAACAAACGCCCTGGGTGTGAAGCATCTGGCACACTCAAGAGCACTAAAGCAAGGGAGAGTGAAAGATCCAACTGTGCTAAGAATTTTATTCTTTCTTGTTTGGTGTACAAAGGGAAGGTCGCATCAGCAACCTCGATATTAAGGTCCAAGTAGATAGGCCTGATTAATGACAGGCAGAACACTTAACTCCTAACACCTTTTTAGTGGATAATCTCTGGAAGCCTAAGAGGCTCTCTTGCTTACACCGTAAATGCAACGAAGGATGAAGAGCCTGAGGAATTTTTAGAATAGCCTCCGGTACCTTGGTCACCGGGGAGAAATATCTCAAAGAAAGCTAACAAACTCCCATTTAATATCATATATAGATATACTCTGCGGAGCCGAATAGAGGCTCTAAGCAATTTAATATGATAGCCTGCAGAGACAGAGTTCATCCAGATTTTGATCACCTAATTGAAGATCATTGCTAAGGACAGGGTAAAATTTATAGATCCCACTATACTAAGAATTTTATTCTTGTCTTTTTGGTGTAAGAAAAAGGCTGAGTTAACAGCCTCAAAAGTGAGGTCCAATATATACATATGCCTAAAAAGGCAGGACACTGACTTCAAGGCACCATTAGTGGATAACTCTAAAAGCCTAGAAGGCTCTCCTGTCACACTTATAGCAACGAAGGATGAAGAGCCAGAGGAAATCATAAGATAGCCTCCGGTACCCTTATTGGTGACCGGGGAAATTTCATACTAGAAAGCTAACAGATTTCCAAATATGTAGATTTTCTTTTAATCTAAACATATTTACACTGACCTGTCAGCCTGCAAGGATAGCAGGATTCATCCTAGAAGGCTACAGGGAAATATGGAGGTCATGGGACGACCCGGGTGGACCACCCTGAGAGCATACAGAGGCCGTAGGCGCTATAGCGGCTCTGAGCGTGGACGAGAGGTCCCGATTAGAGTATAGAAGAATCCCAGTACTGAAGCCATAGGGCAGTAAAAGGCTGGGTCCAGCTAACTCAATTAAAACTTCCTGAGCCGGGGAGTTCTGGAGGTAGATGATCTGATGACCTCGGCCACCAGATCAAAATTTTAAAGGGTTCTGGGCCTCTCAGGGGCCAAACCCAAGATTCCAGGACTGGGGAGACGGATGAAATAGAGTTCCCTCTGCCTGAGTAAGAAGGTCTCCCCTAGGCAGTAACTGCCATGGGGGGTCTGCCAGGAGACTGACAAGATCCGAAAACCCTATTCGAGAAGGCCAGAGTGGAGCCACGAGAATAAATCTACTCAAAATCTTCTGACCCTCTCCAGAACTCCAGGGAGCAGAGCGACCGGGGGAAAAGGCGTACAGTCGTCGCCTCGACCACGTCTGTACCATGGCATCCAGACCCAACAGGGCTGGATGCGAGAGAGAGAACCAGAGCGGGCAATGAGAATTCTCATGAGAAGCGAATAAATCTACCTCCGCCTGGCCGAACTTCTCCCATATAAGCCCCACCACCTCGGGGTGGAGCCTCCATTCCCCTGGCCTGGGCCCCTGCCTCGACAGGGTGTCTGCTCCCACATTATCAACCCCAGGTATATACATGGCCCTCACAGAGAGAAATTTGTCCTTAGACCATAATAGAATATGATGGGCCAATTTGCACAGAGGACGAGACCTCAAGCCCCCCTGATGGTTGATGTAGAAGACCACCGATATATTATCAGACCTAACAAGGACCTGATGGCCTCTGAGGTCTGGAAGGAAATGCCTAAGGGCAAAGAATACTGCCAGCATCTCCAGGCAACTGATGTGCCATGCGAGGTGATGGTCCTTCCAGACCCCGCGGGTGTACCGGCCCTCCATGACCGCACCCCAGCCCATGCGGGAAGCATCCGTGGTCAGAATTTTTCTGGGACACGAAGCTCCAAGCACCTGGCCTTGGGACAGGAACCGTATGTCTTTCCATATGACTAGAGAACGAAGTTATCTGGACGTAACTCTAATCGTACGGAAGGGGTTGCCCCTTGGGGAAAACCCCCTGGTCCTGAGCCACCACTGTAGGGCCCTCATATGAAGCAAGCCGAGTAGAATCACTACTGATGCGGTTGCCATAAGGCCCAAAATTCTTTGAAAATGTTTGACAGTGATGGCCTGGCCTAACCTGATAGCTCTAACTGCAGCCACGATACTTTGAATACGTGGCTGGGTCAAGTGAACTCGCATAGATTGCGGGTCCCACTCAGCTCCAAGAAATTTTATTCTTTGAAGAGGAGACAGAGAACTTTTCTTGACATTGAGCCTTAGCCCCAAGCACTGAAGATGACGCAAAACAACATCTCGATGTTGGATTGCTAGCGTCTCTAGTTCTGCCAGAATAAGCCAGTCATCTATATAATTTAGGATGCAGTTCCCCTGAAGTCTCAGTGGAGCAAGGGCAGCATCCATACAATTTGTGAAGGTGCAAGGGGATAGAGCTAGGCCGAAAGGAAGAACCCTATAATGGTAAGCTTTTCCCCCCAAAAAGCGAACCTAAGGAACTTTCTATGATAATGGATGATGAAATTATGAAAATAAGCATCCATGAGATCTATTGTCACAAACCAGACTTCAGATCTGATTTGCTGAATGATACTGCATGGGTATAGTGAGCATTTTGAATCTAAATCTCCTCAAAGATTTATTCAATACTCTAAGATCTATAATAGGATGAAGTCCACCATCCTTTTTCGGAACAATGAAGTAACGGCTGAAAAAACCTGAATCCCTCTCCTGATTAGGGACAATTTCTATTGCTTTTGCTAAAAGGGATTCAACTTCATTTTCCATCACTTGGCACTGATCTGAGAAAACCAGTGTGTGTAATACCCCATTGAAATCGGGTGGTCTCACTTTAAACTGGATCCTATATCCTTCTTTAACTATACCCAGGGTCCATTTAGATATATTCAGAAGGCCTGACCAGGCGTCTAAATAATCTACAAGAGGAATCAATTTCTCTGGGTTAGTCTCAGGTGATATAATGTGCTTATCGGTGGTCTGAAGCAGTTTACTGGCAGGAAGTAACCGATGAATAATCTAATAGGGGGATCAGTCCCTCAAGACTGACCTCCCTTTTTTTTTTTTCTTTCTTAGCCCGAAAGGCAGTCCTCAGACCTGACTTCGGGGCTTTTTTTTTTTTTTTTTTTTATGAGAACGTCTCCTCTGACCCCGAGCCCTGTACAGGGGGAGGGGGAGGGGAAGAGGTGACCTCTCAGAATATGAGGAGCTGGCGGCTGTCCCATGGGGGCATGTAGGCATGCACCAGCTTGACATGCCGCCGTATAAGCCTTCCCTACCAAATTCGATATAATATTTATATTCTTTTTAATTTGGAGGGACGTGTCTAAGTCATCAGAGGTAATACGATATCTGGGAGAAACATTCTTCTACCCCCTGCATCATTAAATTCCCCAGTAATTTTCTTCTTCAATTATTCCACAATCTCAATACCTCAGTATGGAGATCGTTTGAAAAAAGAAAGACTCTGACACGAGGATTTTGACTGGGTTTGCAGGAAGCACTCTTCTTAGTCTCTTCCTGCTTATTAAATGACCATTCATTTAATTCCATTACAGCCCCAGTCTTTCTCCAGCAACTCCTCATAATGTGGTGAATAATTGTGGTTCAGTGTTGATAGTATCTGACTCCTCAAAATCAGATAAATCAAACACCGGGTCTTTAACACGGTCGGAAGAAGCCGCAGTGACGCGGGGTTCCGAACCGTGCGCGAGACCCGTAAACACTGCTCCACGTGCGAACCCGATGCAAACAGACAACGCGCTGCCTCGACAGACGCGAGCTGATGCACTAGGAACGCAAGCCTGTTTTTATTCTTTTTAAACAGGCTCAGGCGGGAGCGGAGCATTTATTTTCAGAGTAAACTCGGAGTCTACGCGCTGCCTCGGCAAACGCGAGATTCCCAGTCACAGAATGCTTTCAGTTTGCACAAAATAGACAGTGCCCTCGAGAACTGTCCGTGCAAGCTCCGCTCACAACCCAACACCACAAAGCAAGTGTGCGCCATCTTTGCTTCTTTTATTTTTCTTAAATCAAGAAGACGCACACTGCCTTCGCCATAGTAGATTTGACAGACAACACCAAATAAGACGTACAGTTTGACACAGAACGCTGCTGAAGAACAGAAGCTGTCATTTCCTTGTTCCTGTGACCCTTATATAGCGTCCGGGTCACCGTCACATGCAACGTCATGACGCGCACCAATCCAGATTGGAATAGTTGTATAGTGGCTTCAGATAACGCATGCCGAAGGCATTCCCCGTAGCGTTGTATTCGACGCAGCGGGAGTTCCCCGTAACGAAGGGGAACTACTCTCTGTTAGTTAGATCCAAAACTACTCTCAGTTAGTTAGATCCAAAACTACTCTCTGTTAGTTAGATCCAAAACTACTCTCAGTTAGTTAGATCCAAAACTACTCTCAGTTAGTTAGAGATCCAAAACTACTCTCAGTTAGTTAGATCCAAAACTACTCTCTGTTAGTTAGAGATCCAAAACTACTCTCAGTTAGTTAGATCAAAAACTACTCTCTGTTAGTTAGAGATCCAAAACTATTCTCACTTAGTTAGATCCAAAACTATTCTCAGTTAGTTAGAGATCCAAAACTATTCTCAGTTAGTTAGATCCAAAACTACTCTCAGTTAGTTAGATCCAAAACTATTCTCAGTTAGTTAGATCCAAAACTACTCTCATTTAGTTAGATCCAAAACTGCTCTCAGTTAGTTAGATCCAAAACTACTCTCATTTAGTTAGATCCAAAACTACTCTCAGTTAGTTAGATCCAAAACTACTCTCAGTTAGTTAGATCCAAAACTATTCTCAGTTAGTTAGAGATCCAAAACTACTCTCAGTTAGTTAGATCCAAAACTACTCTCAGTTAGTTAGATCCAAAACTACTCTCAGTTAGTTAGATCCAAAACTACTCTCAGTTAGTTAGATCCAAAACTACTCTCTGTTAGTTAGAGATCCAAAACTACTCTCAGTTAGTTAGATCCAAAACTACTCTCAGTTAGTTAGATCCAAAACTACTATCTGTTAGTTAGAGATCCAAAACTACTCTGTTAGTTAGATCCAAAACTACTCTCTGTTAGTTAGATCCAAAACTACTCTCTGTTAGTTAGATCCAAAACTACTCTCAGTTAGTTAGATCCAAAACTACTCTCAGTTAGTTAGAGATCCAAAACTACTCTCAGTTAGTTAGATCCAAAACTATTCTCAGTTAGTTAGATCCAAAACTACTCTCAGTTAGTTAGAGATCCAAAACTACTCTCAGTTAGTTAGAGATCCAAAACTATTCTCAGTTAGTTAGATCCAAAACTACTCTCAGTTAGTTAGAGATCCAAAACTACTCTCTGTTAGTTAGATCCAAAACTACTCTCAGTTAGTTAGAGATCTAAAACTACTCTCAGTTAGTTAGAGATCCAAAACTACTCTCAGTTAGTTAGAGATCCAAAACTACTCTCTGTTAGTTAGATCCAAAACTACTCTCAGTTAGTTAGAGATCCAAAACTACTCTCAGTTAGTTAGATCCAAAACTACTCTCAGTTAGTTAGAGATCCAAAACTACTCTCAGTTAGTTAGATCCAAAACTACTCTCTGTTAGTTAGAGATCCAAAACTACTCTGTTAGTTAGATCAAAAACTACTCTCTGTTAGTTAGAGATCCAAAACTATTCTCACTTAGTTAGATCCAAAACTATTCTCAGTTAGTTAGAGATCCAAAACTATTCTCAGTTAGTTAGATCCAAAACTACTCTCAGTTAGTTAGATCCAAAACTACTCTCATTTAGTTAGATCCAAAACTACTCTCAGTTAGTTAGATCCAAAACTACTCTCAGTTAGTTAGATCCAAAACTACTCTCAGTTAGTTAGAGATCCAAAACTACTCTCAGTTAGTTAGAGATCCAAAACTACTCTCAGTTAGTTAGAGATCCAAAACTACTCTCAGTTAGTTAGAGATCCAAAACTATTCTCAGTTAGTTAGAGATCCAAAACTACTCTCAGTTAGTTAGAGATCCAAAACTACTCTCAGTTAGTTAGAGATCCAAAACTATTCTCAGTTAGTTAGATCCAAAACTACTCTCTGTTAGTTAGAGATCCAAAACTACTCTCAGTTAGTTAGAGATCCAAAACTACTCTCTGTTAGTTAGATCCAAAACTACTCTCAGTTAGTTAGAGATCCAAAACTACTCTCAGTTAGTTAGAGATCCAAAACTACTCTCAGTTAGTTAGAGATCCAAAACTACTCTCAGTTAGTTAGAGATCCAAAACTACTCTCTGTTAGTTACATCCAAAACTACTCTCAGTTAGTTAGAGATCCAAAACTACTCTCAGTTAGTTAGATCCAAAACTACTCTCAGTTAGTTAGAGATCCAAAACTACTCTCAGTTAGTTAGATCCAAAACTACTCTCTGTTAGTTAGAGATCCAAAACTACTCTCAGTTAGTTAGATCAAAACTACTCTCTGTTAGTTAGAGATCCAAAACTATTCTCACTTAGTTAGATCCAAAACTATTCTCAGTTAGTTAGAGATCCAAAACTATTCTCAGTTAGTTAGATCCAAAACTACTCTCAGTTAGTTAGATCCAAAACTATTCTCAGTTAGTTAGATCCAAAACTACTCTCATTTAGTTAGATCCAAAACTGCTCTCAGTTAGTTAGATCCAAAACTACTCTCAGTTAGTTAGAGATCCAAAACTACTCTCATTTAGTTAGATCCAAAACTACTCTCAGTTAGTTAGATCCAAAACTACTCTCAGTTAGTTAGATCCAAAACTACTCTCAGTTAGTTAGATCCAAAACTACTCTAAGTTAGTTAGAGATCCAAAACTACTCTCAGTTAGTTAGAGATCCAAAACTACTCTCAGTTAGTTAGAGATCCAAAACTACTCTCAGTTAGTTAGAGATCCAAAACTACTCTCAGTTAGTTAGAGATCCAAAACTATTCTCAGTTAGTTAGAGATCCAAAACTACTCTCAGTTAGTTAGAGATCCAAAACTACTCTCAGTTAGTTAGAGATCCAAAACTATTCTCAGTTAGTTAGATCCAAAACTACTCTCTGTTAGTTAGAGATCCAAAACTATTCTCAGTTAGTTAGAGATCCAAAACTACTCTCAGTTAGTTAGATCAAAACTATTCTCAGTTAGTTAGATCCAAAACTACTCTCTGTTAGTTAGAGATCCAAAACTACTCTCTGTTAGTTAGATCCAAAACTACTCTCAGTTAGTTAGAGATCCAAAACTACTCTCTGTTAGTTAGATCCAAAACTACTCTCAGTTAGTTAGAGATCCAAAACTACTCTCTGTTAGTTAGAGATCCAAAACTACTCTCAGTTAGTTAGAGATCCAAAACTACTCTCTGTTAGTTAGATCCAAAACTACTCTCAGTTAGTTAGAGATCCAAAACTACTCTCAGTTAGTTAGAGATCCAAAACTACTCTCAGTTAGTTAGAGATCCAAAACTACTCTCTGTTAGTTAGATCCAAAACTACTCTCAGTTAGTTAGAGATCCAAAACTACTCTCAGTTAGTTAGAGATCCAAAACTACTCTCAGTTAGTTAGAGATCCAAAACTGCTCTCAGTTAGTTAGAGATCCAAAACTACTCTCTGTTAGTTAGATCCAAAACTACTCTCAGTTAGTTAGAGATCCAAAACTACTCTCTGTTAGTTAGAGATCCAAAACTACTCTCAGTTAGTTAGAGATCCAAAACTACTCTCTGTTAGTTAGATCCAAAACTACTCTCAGTTAGTTAGAGATCCAAAACTACTCTCAGTTAGTTAGAGATCCAAAACTACTCTCAGTTAGTTAGAGATCCAAAACTACTCTCTGTTAGTTAGATCCAAAACTACTCTCAGTTAGTTAGAGATCCAAAACTACTCTCAGTTAGTTAGATCCAAAACTACTCTCTGTTAGTTAGAGATCCAAAACTACTCTCAGTTAGTTAGATCAAAACTACTCTCTGTTAGTTAGAGATCCAAAACTATTCTCACTTAGTTAGATCCAAAACTATTCTCAGTTAGTTAGAGATCCAAAACTATTCTCAGTTAGTTAGATCCAAAACTACTCTCAGTTAGTTAGATCCAAAACTATTCTCAGTTAGTTAGATCCAAAACTACTCTCATTTAGTTAGATCCAAAACTGCTCTCAGTTAGTTAGATCCAAAACTACTCTCAGTTAGTTAGAGATCCAAAACTACTCTCATTTAGTTAGATCCAAAACTACTCTCAGTTAGTTAGATCCAAAACTACTCTCAGTTAGTTAGATCCAAAACTACTCTCAGTTAGTTAGATCCAAAACTACTCTCAGTTAGTTAGAGATCCAAAACTACTCTCAGTTAGTTAGAGATCCAAAACTACTCTCAGTTAGTTAGAGATCCAAAACTACTCTCAGTTAGTTAGATCCAAAACTACTCTCAGTTAGTTAGAGATCCAAAACTACTCTCAGTTAGTTAGAGATCCAAAACTACTCTCTGTTAGTTAGAGATCCAAAACTACTCTCAGTTAGTTAGAGATCCAAAACTACTCTCAGTTAGTTAGAGATCCAAAACTACTCTCAGTTAGTTAGAGATCCAAAACTACTCTCTGTTAGTTAGATCCAAAACTACTCTCAGTTAGTTAGAGATCCAAAACTACTCTCAGTTAGTTAGAGATCCAAAACTACTCTCATTTAGTTAGATCCAAAACTACTCTCAGTTAGTTAGATCCAAAACTACTCTCAGTTAGTTAGATCCAAAACTACTCTCAGTTAGTTAGATCCAAAACTACTCTAAGTTAGTTAGAGATCCAAAACTACTCTCAGTTAGTTAGAGATCCAAAACTACTCTCAGTTAGTTAGAGATCCAAAACTACTCTCAGTTAGTTAGAGATCCAAAACTACTCTCAGTTAGTTAGAGATCCAAAACTATTCTCAGTTAGTTAGAGATCCAAAACTACTCTCAGTTAGTTAGAGATCCAAAACTACTCTCAGTTAGTTAGAGATCCAAAACTATTCTCAGTTAGTTAGATCCAAAACTACTCTCTGTTAGTTAGAGATCCAAAACTACTCTCAGTTAGTTAGAGATCCAAAACTACTCTCTGTTAGTTAGATCCAAAACTACTCTCAGTTAGTTAGAGATCCAAAACTACTCTCAGTTAGTTAGAGATCCAAAACTACTCTCAGTTAGTTAGAGATCCAAAACTACTCTCTGTTAGTTAGATCCAAAACTACTCTCAGTTAGTTAGAGATCCAAAACTACTCTCAGTTAGTTAGAGATCCAAAACTACTCTCTGTTAGTTAGATCCAAAACTACTCTCAGTTAGTTAGAGATCCAAAACTACTCTCAGTTAGTTAGAGATCCAAAACTACTCTCAGTTAGTTAGAGATCCAAAACTACTCTCTGTTAGTTAGATCCAAAACTACTCTCAGTTAGTTAGAGATCCAAAACTACTCTCAGTTAGTTAGAGATCCAAAACTACTCTCAGTTAGTTAGAGATCCAAAACTACTCTCAGTTAGTTAGATCAAAACTACTCTCTGTTAGTTAGAGATCCAAAACTATTCTCACTTAGTTAGATCCAAAACTATTCTCAGTTAGTTAGAGATCCAAAACTATTCTCAGTTAGTTAGAGATCCAAAACTACTCTCAGTTAGTTAGATCAAAACTACTCTCTGTTAGTTAGAGATCCAAAACTATTCTCACTTAGTTAGATCCAAAACTATTCTCAGTTAGTTAGAGATCCAAAACTATTCTCAGTTAGTTAGATCCAAAACTACTCTCAGTTAGTTAGATCCAAAACTATTCTCAGTTAGTTAGATCCAAAACTACTCTCATTTAGTTAGATCCAAAACTGCTCTCAGTTAGTTAGATCCAAAACTACTCTCAGTTAGTTAGATCCAAAACTACTCTCAGTTAGTTAGATCCAAAACTACTCTCAGTTAGTTAGCTCCAAAACTACTCTAAGTTAGTTAGATCCAAAACTACTCTCAGTTAGTTAGATCCAAAACTACTCTCAGTTAGTTAGCTCCAAAACTACTCTAAGTTAGTTAGAGATCCAAAACTACTCTCAGTTAGTTAGAGATCCAAAACTACTCTCAGTTAGTTAGAGATCCAAAACTACTCTCAGTTAGTTAGAGATCCAAAACTACTCTCAGTTAGTTAGAGATCCAAAACTATTCTGTTAGTTAGATCCAAAACTACTCTCAGTTAGTTAGATCCAAAACTACTCTCAGTTAGTTAGATCCAAAACTACTCTAAGTTAGTTAGAGATCCAAAACTATTCTCAGTTAGTTAGATCCAAAACTGCTCTCAGTTAGTTAGATCCAAAACTATTCTCAGTTAGTTAGATCCAAAACTACTCTCAGTTAGTTAGAGATCCAAAACTATTCTCAGTTAGTTAGATCCAAAACTACTCTCAGTTAGTTAGATCCAAAACTGCTAAGTCTCTGAAGCCTGTAGGGAACTAGTCCAATCTCGATTGGTGTTGCGTTTTATGTCACTCGTGACGTCGCATGTGACGGTGATGCGGAAGCTTTAAAAGGACGCCGGATCACAACAGCATCATTTTTCTGGTCTTCAGCAAGCGTTCTGTGTGACTGTTTGTCTTATTTGGTGTTGTCTGTCAAAGAGAAGCAATTCAGACAGTGTGCGTCCCCTTGCGCACGCTATTTGAGCGAGGGTGACAATACGAGCAGGAGACAACTGTGCCCGCATTGTAACTGAATCCCACACTACCCCCAGAAATGTTATTCTGTGAAGAGGAATTAGTGAACTTTTCTTGACGTTGATTCTCAACCCCAAGCACCTCAGATGGCTCAGAACAGCATCTCGATGTTGAACAGCCATCTCCTCTGACTGTGCCAGAATGAGCCAGTCGTCGGGAATACGAATGCCCTGAAATCTCAGTGGAGCTAGAGCAGCATCCATGCATTTCGTGAAGGTGCGAGGTGACAATGCTTGGCCGACTGGAAGAATTCGGAATTGATACGCTTTTCCCCCAGAAGCGAACCTCAGAAACTTCCTGTAATGGGGAAGGATGGATATGAGGAATTACGCGTCTTATAGATCTATCGTGACAAACCAGTCATCGGACCTGATCTGACTCACGATAATAGGTATGTTTAGCATTTTGAATCTGAACCTCCTCAGAGACCGATTCAACACCCTGAGACCTATTATAGGGCGTAACCCCCCATCCTTTACGGGAACTATGAAGTACCGGCTGTAGAACCCGGATTCCCTTTCTTAAAGAGGAACCTGCTCTAAGGCTTCCTTTGCTAAGAGGGACTGAACTTCTCGACGCAGTGCGAGTTCCCTCGAAAGGGAACTGTAGTTTGTAACGTAATCTGTTACGTTACACATTTTCTGACTACTTTTTGATTAGTTTCAGATTACGTCTGACTTTATGTTTAGCCTTAACTTGTTTATCACATTGATTTGAATAGGATATTCTGGTACTATGCAAAAATACAAAGAGAAATTTTTTTGTGTGAAAATTTGTCATCAACAAAATTACGTCAAACTGGGGTTTGTGAAGGACCTGCAGTGGGTTTGTAAGTTAATGAAAAGTTTAATTAATAGTTAATAAAAATGTAAAATTTCAAGGTAAAAATCAAAAAGATGAGATATTGTATTTGCTATGCCCTGTGGCCTCTGACTTGTGAGATTCTACAAAACTGGAAGACTTTCTGAACATACATAAGCAATACGCTGTTATTTAAAAGATAAGAAAGACAAATTAGTGAGAATCACAAATTTTTTTTAATAATTTACTGCCATTTTGTGAATATTTAGTATTCAATAAAATGCATATTTACAAGTATATAATTATTTTGGTAAAACATTCCAATAAGGTTCATTAGTTAAAATTAGTTAACTACATTAGTTAACATGAACTAATAATGAACTGTGCTTATACAGCATTTATTAATTTTAGCTAATATTAATTTCAACATTTACTAATACGGTATTAAATTCAAAGGTTGTATTTGTTAACATTAGTTAATTTTAATTTTAGTTTAATTTTTATTAACTTACAGTAACACAGATTATACTGTAACAAATGTATTGATCAATGTTAGTTTATGTTAGTTAATACATTAACTAATGAACCTTATTGTAAAGTGTTGCCATTTTTTAAATCTGATTCTGTAATGTAATAAGATTAAGCTCCAGTGTGACGTACCTATCGAAGAACTGCAGAATAACTGCTGTGGATGAGTTGGAAAACAGGTGCAGCTCTCGCTCACACACACACACACACACACCAGGAGCGCAGCAAACAGCGAGATGTTCATCATCACACTCACACACTCACAGATCAGCAACTGTATGAAACACACACTGAATGAAGTTCCTCCTCTGTGTGTGTGTCTGTCGATGATCTCCTTCAGTCTCGAGGAGCTGCGGGTCATTTATAGTTTCAGGACAAGACCAGCCTTCTACTGTAATAAACAAACCCCACCCTCTACACACACACACACACACACTTCAATAAGCCACAGAACGCAGGTTAATATGTTTTTACATGTGGGACAGTGGGAGAAGGTAAAATCTAGCTGTGTCAATTGGTTTATGTTTGTTTTTAACTTGACACGCTAACGCTCAGTGGCGGATTTAGCAAATTGGGGGCCCAAGGCGAAGGTATGTATAGGCTCCCCCATTCGATCTTTAAAAGAGAACGAAAAAAAATGTACCGACTGAATGGTGGATAGGCAGGTAAAGCTAATCTACGGGGAAGTAAAAGTTGGAGAGGAGAAAAAAAAAACCTTCCCCTTTAAACCCTGCATACACTTCTTTACTCCAAAATGAAGATGGAAAGCAGAGAACACACAAAGTGTAGCACTACACAAACTAATAGTTACAATGGAACCCAACAGAGAATAACGTTTCAGATAACACCTGAAAAATCTTGCATCACAATAAGTATTGTGATTGTCAAAACATTTTAGTAACTAAACAGAAACAGGTTACAATGTTTACATGGTACAATTTCTGGGGGCTGTTCCATAAAAGACGCTTAGATAAGCGGGGATTAAACTCCAAAACCGGACTTGAATGAGCCTAACAAATGAGTTGGGGCTAAAGTGGTTCCATAAAAGGTAATTGAAGCTCACGCAATCTCACTAATTTGATCCAGGTTTATCTAGTCTAGATAATTGCGTGTGCACGCGTTTCTTAAGCAGCCCTAGAGGTCGATCGTGGATCAAATCGATCCACCATCAAACTGCGTATATATTTTGTGCTGTTTTATGCGTTTGTAACATGTTTTTTCCCCCCTCAGTGCAAAACTTACATTTTACAGTTATATTCTCCATCTGTAAATGTTCGAAAGTCATGCAAATGTATCCATTTTGCTGCTAATTTTCATATTGAACGAGCGCTGCTGCGCGCATGCGCGCCAAATAGGAGCGCAATAATTCTGCCTAAAATATACATTTTGCTTGGAAAATTAATATGCGATATTTTATAACACTAGAAATATCTTCTAATTATAATAATTTATCTTTAGGATGTTGGATAAGTTAAGTACTTCAGTGAAGTAGCCTATAATTCAGGGAAGATTTTTTTTAAGAAACTAAATATATAGAGATACAAAATATAGTTTTGGGTATAGGACCTATGCTACTTAATAAAGATGATGTATACTTATTTAGAATGCTGAGAATTACAGCTTTTAATGCAATATTTTTTTGGAGAAAGCAAGAATCCCCAGTTTTAAATGAGTAGATTTAGTTTCTAAAGTACATTATGGAGAGGATAACATTAAATTAAGAGCAAATGTATACATTTTGAAAAGATATGTGCAACTCTAAAATTAAAGAATATTCCATAAAATAAAGGAATATATATTAGCCTACATTAACTACATTTTTATATAACCCTCCCTCCCTTTTATTTCTAGTTATTTGTTATTTTATTTATTTACTTATTTAATATTGAATATTTGATATTCAAATAATATTACTTGAATAACTATTAGGAATTATGTGTCATTATAAGAGTTTGATATAAATATGTTAATGTTAAATTTGTATTACTATTTATTTATTGTTTTTTGTCTTTTCCCCCTTAAATCATATGTAAAAGTGTCTATGTACTTTTTGGTTATTGTTCTAATCATGTGTGTTTTTAGGCTATGTGTTGGTGGGTATTATCACAAAAGAAAAAAAGTTGAAGGAAAAATAAGGAATATTTATTGGGGGAACTGTCTTTAAAGGAACTGTCAATTTGTATAATTGTGTTAAATGTGTTTGAATTGAAAGACATAATAAAGTACATTATATATATATATATATATATATATATATATATATATATATATATATATATATATATATATATATATATATAAAATATTTGTTATTTGGACATTAGATGTGCCTGATTTAGAATTTTAAACCTGTGTGTATATTTTTATGATAGCCATAACTGTAAAGGGACTATTGTAATGGGGTAAATCAAATGTAGGCTAATACTGTCAATTACAAAGCTCAGATTCATCTTACCAGTTAAAATTTATACTCTGCTTTTGTAATTATTTATTTTTCATTTTGTGATTTTAACTTCTGCTTTACAAAGCTTTTTTCAGATTGTGTTCTAATGTTCTTCTAATCATGTACTACAGCAGCCAAACAAAACCAGAGAGAAATGTATTCATAAATCTTTAAAACAATCTAATTAAATCTTGGGCACAAAACATTCAGCCAGTAAAAAAAGAAAACCTGTAGTATATATATATTGTATTTAGGCCTATCTATCTATCTATCTATATATAGGTCTATATTGTCTAATTTATCATTGTAGCCTTATTTAAGTTGATTTTCTGTATACTGTGTATTTATTTTTGGACTAATAGTGGTTAATAAAGTCCAATAATGGTATGAGAGAGTGTCAGTGGTAATATCATTGTGTTCTTGTTGGTCAGTGTTAGAGGATCTGTGTAACAACTGAGGCTTAGCCTGACAGTTAGCCTGCCCTGGACCAGGCTAGTTTCCCAGCATAAGTTGCCAGGGTAACTGAGTTTGAACTATTTTAAGTTTGCTTTATGAAACAGAATCCACCGACAATAAGTCTGACTAACCGAAATAAGCCTGGCTTATACTCTAATCTTGTTTTATGGAACAGCCCCCTGGTAAGCTACGTTTTTTATTATTGCTTGACACAAATTTCACGATTTCAATTCAATTATTTTGATTTGATTCAATATTGACTCAATTGGATAAATATTAGGTACACAAGACGGGCATTAATTTATATCAAGAAGAAGAAAAAAAACACATAATCTGTCACGATCTCACACACGGGAAACAGGGAGATCCAATTGCAGTATGTTTTATTTAAGGGTAATCCAAATCGTTGTCATACAGGCAGGGGTCAAACTCCATATAATCAATCCAATAAACAAGAACAGGCTAGGATAGAGCTGAAACAGACCTCAAAGTGGTGGACAATATACAATAACTCCGTGACACATACTAAAACAGACAGGGTTATATACACAGGGAAATGACAATGCTAATGGGGAACAGGCTGAGTGCAATGATCAGTGATAAGGGACAGCTGAGTGCAATGAAAAGACAAGGATCATGGGGGGATGTAGTTCAAGAGTGTGATGGACACCGTGGGGAAGGAGGACATCTAGTGGTGACCCAAGGAACATAAACCAGACACTGTGACATAACCCCCCCTCTATGGAGCGGCTACCAGACGCTCCAAGACGTGACAGACAAACAAGAGTCCAGGCGGGAGGTGGACTGGTGGAGGATCAGGGGGAGGGATGGGGGGCCAGGTCCATGGAGGGGAACGGGGACAGGGAGTGACAGTTCATCTGCCGGCCAGGGCGGAGACGACAGTCCCTCGGGCGGCCAGGGCGGAGACGACAGTCCCTCGGGCGGCCAGGGCAGAGCAGACAGTCCCTCGGGCGGCCAGGGCGGAGACGACCCCTCGGGCGGCCATGGCACCGGAACAGACACCGGCTCAGGAACAGGAACAGACACCACCGGCTCAGGAACAGGAACAGACACCACCGGCTCAGGAACTGGAACAGACGACACCGGCTCAGGAACTGGAACAGACACCGGCTCAGGAACTGGAACAGACACCACCGGCTCAGGAACAGACACCAACGGCTCAGGAACTGGAACAGACACCACCGGCTCAGGAACAGACCCCACCGGCTCAGGAACTGGAACAGACCCCACCGGCTCAGGAACTGGAACAGACACCACCGGCTCAGGAACTGGAACAGACCCCACCGGCTCAGGAACTGGAACAGACCCCACCGGCTCAGGAACTGGAACAGACACCACCGGCTCAGGAACTGGAACAGACGACACCGGCTCAGATTCAGGAACAGACACAGGCACCGGCTCAGGTTCAGGAACAGACACCACCGGTTCAGGCTCAGGAACAGACACCACCGGTTCAGGCTCAGGAACAGACACCACCGGCTCAGGAACAGACACCGGCTCGGCGGCGGCCATCTTGTCTGAAGATACAGGCTCGGCAGACGTGACGTGAACAGTCTCTGTGGTGGCCATCTTGTCCGAAGACACAGGCCCGGCAGACGTGACGTGAACAGTCTCTGGCTGGGCAGACGTGACGGATCGCTGGGGTGGTGCAGGCAGTGCGAGCAGCTCGGGCGGGGCCAGTAGAGCATGACGCCTGGGCGGCGCGGGCAGAGCAAGACGCCTGGGCGGTGCATCAGGGACGGCAGTCACCTCCGGGATGGTCTCCGTGTTAGGAGCCACCGGACTCGAGATCACCGGACTAGGGACCACCGGAACTGGGACCACCGGAACTGGGACCACCGGAACAGGCATGAAGGAAGTCCTCCTCCTCCGTTTCGGGGCCACCAGAACTGGGACCACCGGAACTGGGACCACCGGAACTGGGACCACCGGAACTGGGACCACCGGAACCGGGACCACCGGAACTGGGGCCACCGGAACAGGCATGAAGGAAGTCCTCCTTCTCCTCCTCCGTTTCGGGGCCACCAGAACTGGGACCACCGGAACTGGGACCACCGGAACTGGGACCACCGGAACCGGGACCACCGGACTCGGGACCACCGGAACAGTCACGGAGGAGGTCTTCCTGTCTGGAGAAACAAAACGATCCGACGTAATCCACTGGTCACGCCTCTGCAGATATCCAGTGATCCCCCAAAAGTCCAGAGTACCCAGTCCCATCATCTCGCAACGAGGCAGAGGTTCGTCAAGACAGTTGTTAAAAAGATCTTTTAGTACCGTGTCATTGTACCCCATACCTCTCGAGAGAGTCCAAAAAAATTGGGATAGACCACCCACCGACCGGCCCTGCTGACGTAGATTGGTCAGATTCTTGAATCTTCCCATCCTCTCCTCAGCAGTTCTAGGAGGAGCAATACGAATGCCCGTACTGCTGGATCTGTACATTTTGACGGAGTTATTCTGTCACGATCTCACACACGGGAAACAGGGAGATCCAATTGCAGTATGTTTTATTTAAGGGTAATCCAAATCGTTGTCATACAGGCAGGGGTCAAACTCCATATAATCAATCCAATAAACAAGAACAGGCTAGGATAGAGCTGAAACAGACCTCAAAGTGGTGGACAATATACAATAACTCCGTGACACATACTAAAACAGACAGGGTTATATACACAGGGAAATGACAATGCTAATGGGGAACAGGCTGAGTGCAATGATCAGTGATAAGGGACAGCTGAGTGCAATGAAAAGACAAGGATCATGGGGGATGTAGTTCAAGAGTGTGATGGACACCGTGGGGAAGGAGGACATCTAGTGGTGACCCAAGGAACATAAACCAGACACTGTGACATAATCCTGTAAACATAAAGAGAGCCCTATCAGCTGGTAGTATTATTTAAGGTTAAAAATAACTCAAATTAAACAATGTGCTTTTATTATAATAACTTTATTTAATGATATAAGTAAAAATATACTAAATATGTAATATAGTACACATATTTAGCTAAATACTCTCTATAGCTCTTTTTTTCTAGCCAACAAACATGCTATTGCCTATATATTATGGTCATTAATTGGCTTTCCTGAGGTAAATGTTATGTGACAATTGTTCTCCGGCTGTTTTATTGACCCCTTTCCATGGTTGAAAAACACTGATTGATCTATATTATGTATGAGGAATATACATTTCGGTAAGTTGTACTGTATCTTTCAACATTGTTCATTCGTGTTTATTTACTGTTAGCTAGTAGAGATGATCGGTTCACGTGCCGCTAGGGATCTGTCGAGTCACATTTACAAGCGCCAAAACAGTATTTATAGTAAGTAAGTGAGAGGGGGTAAGAAGAGGGGCGAACTGGGGAGAGGTGAGGTTGCATTTGGCTCTAAGCAAATCCACGTATATCCATGTGTGAGTGTGTTAACGTTATCCTCACCTAGCGCCACTTCACAGCTAGCTGCTGCTGCTGTAGCGGCATGTTCAACACTTTGGACGTTGTTGTTCCTGTCTGTATCCCCAACAGTAGCCGTAAAAAAGTTTGTAATCTTTGGCATCGTTGCCAAATACTCATCGGCGTCTTTTCGCTTTTTTCTTTTATTTGAGGTGCTTGGGTAACTTCGTTTCATTTTCGCGTTTAGACTCATCTTGCTTCGTCTCTGTTTGTGTACTTCCCAGTCCTCCTGTCACTGTGGCTGCGTCCGAAACCGCATACTCAATGAGTAGGTACTTAATTTCAATGAGTACTTACTTAACGAGCGCTAAAAGAGTAGGTACTTTATAGCCAGATCTCGTTGAGTATGAATGCGAACCGGACATCTGCCATGTTGACGTTATCATGTGACCTACGACGCGTTATCACACGCGCAACAACTTAAAAGATTTGAACGACACGTTTAATTCATCTATCTTATCTTGATATTGATTAAACTTGCTCATTTTGAAGAAGCTGCTGCCCATTTATTTTGTGAATACATTTATATACATTTGATTAAAGTTCTTATATTTAACCCTACTAATGTGACCCACCGTTTTATCCTTACGATATTATTTATTTTTATTACGAAATCCCAAAATGGTCATCTCTTGAATGTTGTTAATTTCTTTATTTTATATCCAAACATTTTTATCCACAAGCAAAAGTGGCTAACTGCTTTATGTTTTCCTCTTTTTCTTGTTGAATTTAACTCTCGTTTCATCCCTCAGGCCTAGGCCTATAAATATATATATATTTTTTTTAAATGCATTTTTAAATGTATTATAATGAATTATTTAAGAAAAAATATATTAAGATATTCAACCTTGTACTAGGTTCTTTTTTCCTGTGTGAAAAATCTCATATTATGTATGCAAACCCATGATATATGAAGAGTTCAGATGCAAAAGCCTCTAAGTGCCATCTGAAAATTTCTTCTAGAATGATCATTTTTATCAAGCTCGTATATTTAAGTTCAATAATTTCACTTAAATGGCAATGCAAATTACCTATTAATTGTCATTGAAGTGAAATGACTGAACTTATATATACAAGCTTTATAAAAATGATCATTCTAGAAGAAATTTTCAGATGGCACTTAGAGGCTTTTGCATCTGAACTCTTCATATATATATATATATATACACACACCTCATAACAACAGTAACTCAACAGCCCTACCTAGAATGGTTTTCCTCAGCAATTGTAATGTCTGCACAAAGGGCAGCTGTGTGAAGATTTGCCTTTGGAGAAAACTGTTGATTTTATACTCAAAAAATGTAAGTATCATTAATATTAAAAATTAATATTACCCCAGAATGAATTGCATTGCTATCCCACCCCAAAACATACAATAATAACGATAAATGCTGACCAATACTTAATTATATTACTTTTTACTGAAAATGATATAATTCAATAAAACAAAATGTAATGTATGTCATATGACATAGCTATGCATGATTGAATACACTCTAGATGTGTATATAGTGAACATATCTACATTTTCATTCAAACAATTAAATAAAGCATTAATTAAATTATTATATTTTATTTACTGACAACAATGAGAAATATTAATAAATTAATAAAAGAATCAATGAAAGTCACCATCACACAATAAACAAATGCATACAAGTCAACACATGAAACAAAGCTTTATTCAAACTACAATCATGTATGTAGACTACAGGCGCTGAACCCCACATCCTTCTGCCGTCTCAACACAGCGGTTCCTATTCTGCGGCTTTATTCTGATGAATCAGCTGACCGCCAGAGGTGAGCCGTGCTTTCATGCCGGAGGTTGCTGCGTGATGTGCTTCACAATCTGAGGCAATAAGGGCAGGTGGAGTGATGGAGGGTCTCGTAAGGGCTGGTGGAGTGATGGAGGGTCTCATAAGGGCAGGTGGAGTGATGGAGGGTCTCGTAAGGGCAGGTGGAGTGATGGAGGGTCTCGTAAGGACAGGTGGAGTGATGGAGGGTCTCGTAAGGACAGGTGGAGTGATGGAGGGTCTCGTAAGGGCAGGTGGAGTGATGGAGGGTCTCGTAAGGGCAGGTGGAGTGATGGAGGGTCTCGTAAGGACAGGTGGAGTGATGGAGGGTCTCGTAAGGGCAGGTGGAGTGATGGAGGGTCTCGAAAGGGCTGGTGGAGTGATGGAGGGTCTCGTAAGGGCAGGTGGAGTGATGGAGGGTCTCGTAAGGGCAGGTGGAGTGATGGAGGGTCTCGAAAGGGCTGGTGGAGTGATGGAGGGTCTCGTAAGGGCAGGTGGAGTGATGGAGGGTCTCGTAAGGGCAGGTGGAGTGATGGAGGGTCTCGTAAGGACAGGTGGAGTGATGGAGGGTCTCGTAAGGACAGGTGGAGTGATGGAGGGTCTCGTAAGGGCAGGTGGAGTGATGGAGGGTCTCGTAAGGGCAGGTGGAGTGATGGAGGGTCTCATCCATGGCACCATCTCCAGGATTCAGCTCTGGGCTCCTCATCCTCAGTGCTCACACCAGCCTGCTGACATTTCAGATCCTACAAAAATGCACAAACATAACACAAAAGCAGTAATTTTAACCGCACAATGTCATTTGATTTCAGTATTAATTAGAAAACAAAAATGCTTTTTTTCACAAATGCCGCCATCATCTTTCCTTGCAGGTCCTGATCCACAAAAGCTGCGCTGCAAATGCACAGAAATCAAGAATCAGAAAAGTGCTGTATTAGCTCTGTTTGAAATTACACTACTTAAAATAAACTACAACTTAATATTTAAATAGTTGTTGTTATTCATTTCTGTAGTGTCACTCAAAGCCTTTGATGGCAGCATTCAGCTTCATGAGCCACTCTCCACCGGATAAACACACATCTGTTCATCTGTCCCTGTAACATCCAGACAAGATCCACATTACCATTTATGAACTCAACAACATTTTCATGTTGAGGTTGTTTTAACTTTTTATCCAACATAAATGTTCCTCAATTTATCAACAGTAATGGACAAATAAAATAGATAACTTATGTTTATTACTTTAGAGATTTATTCTACATAATAGCACACATTCATCACTCAGATGTCTATTTCATGTTGTGATGTGCTCTTCTGCAATACTTACTGAAGATTTTCCTGTCAGATGTAAATAGATATTTAAAATAAGCATCTTTAAGATGTATATGGTTTATGTAAATCCACTTTAGAGACGTAGCTTATGTGTCCTTACTGGAGCTCCCCTGTTAGCTAACGTTATACATAATAAAACGTGTTTTTACAGCAAAATCACAACTATACTATACTGTGTAACGTCTTTACACCTTCAACAATTCAACAGTTTACTCTACAGTAGTTCAACACATGCAATTTTAACACAAGAAACCGTGTTTACTCACATTTGAAAGCACCCGCGTCGCCGATCTCTGCGATGTTTGATAATGACGTATCCTCTCGCGTGGCCTCCTGGGATAGAAGAGTAGCCATCGGTCGAGCACTCGAAAATCTGGCCGAAAGCAGTAAGCCATCCGGGAACTTCTCGCCTACTCTTTTATGAATACTGATGTTTCGGACGTACTGCTTCCTTCACGTACTGTTTTCGCCTACTATATAGTAGGAAAGTAGGCATATTCGAACGCACTTAAGTCTGAATCTCGCGATAATTAGTACGTCATCCAGGTAATTCTCGCCTACTCTTTTGGATTCGTACATACTTTTTCGCTCGCCTACTCTTTTTCCCATACTAAATAGTAGGGAAGTATGCGGTTTCGAACGCAGCCTGTGTGTTTATCTTTCGCGCCGCGCACCATTACGGACTAGTCCATTTCATTGTGAAAGTAGGGGGCTTATGTGTAGGGACGGACAGATAACCATGAACTGGACATTTTAACTACTACTTCAACGTTTCAACGTATTTCTTAAGAATATTAATAAAAATGTACCATGCTTTTGAAGCATTCAAGTCAAGTCAAGTCATCTTCATTTATATAGCACTTTTAACAATGTAGATTGTTTCAAAGCAGCTTTACAGAGATAAACGTATAATTTAAAGGAGAACTTGGTAACTTTTTTAACTTAATAAAACTGTCTAGAAATCATTTGGATGGTTAAACAACCTGTTCTGGTGATATTGGTGACTTTCCCCGCTCCCCCCAGCATTCCCAGGCAGAAAACCAACCTTGCAACTTTGGGACTATCGTCCCGGAAAGATAGAAATTGGAAGTCTCGTGAGAAGCAAGAACGAGAACGAGCGCGAAACACGAATTGCTTTACGGCAATTCGACATAAACACACGCATGTATGATGTATTACCAGATTACCCACCTCGGTAGACATAGCTCCACAAGATACAGTTGGCTTGCTCCGATCAGAACAAACGCACATGAGCAGCGGTAGAGAGGGGGAGGAGGCCGCCGCAAGTGAGTTTTTTACGACCGTGTTGTGAAATATACGCCCCCCCACAGCTGTAGGGGGAGCTCGTGGAGAAAACATGCGACAACAAAAGGGAAAATCAGCGAAGAAGGGACTAGAGTTCGCTAGTGTTGCCGAGTTCTGCTTTAAGGTAACAGAGATTGTTTTGGCTTTATAGTAGTTCTTTAATAAAGTTATTTTCCAGCTAAAGTTAGTTTTGATTGATTCGCTTCCGTCGCAACGATCATTTGTTATTAAATTAGGGGCCGCTAAGACGACACCATTCTCTCTACACAGACTTTAAACGCGAACCTGTGAGAAACGCTGATGGCGTTCACATGCGCATTAAGAATGGGTTCTATAGTTATGTGCGTTTGAATATATGTACGCAGGTTTGGAATTCCCTACAAACCAAGCCTAAACAAAGTACTGGTGTTTCCTTATAATTTTTGATACAGAATTTTATTTTATTTTATCAATTCGGGGTAGATACGCGAATTGAGTTTCCCGACGACGCTTTATCTGTAGAGTGGTAAAGGGATCCACCATAGGGAGAGACTAGTTGGCACTTCAGCACTGCGTTGTCATCGGGTCCAGGAGAAGGTCCTTCATCAGATCTGGATCCGGCAGGCTGCGGGAAAACCTCGGGATAAACAAAGACACTAAAATTAGCGTAGATGCCATTCTTCTTATGATGTAACGAGTACATCAGGATTTATGGGAAGTGTTCCCGGTTCCGGCTGACCTAATCTATGCAGCCTAACATTGAATTACAGAAGTCTATAGTGAGTTATGTGAATGCTAGGTCAAAGAGATGTGTCTTTAGTCTAGCTTTGAACTGACAGAGTGTGTCTGCTGCCCGGACAATGTTAGGAAGACTGTTCCAAAGTTTTGGTGCTAAATAGGAGAAGGATCTACCGCCAGCAGTCGATTTAGATATTCTAGGTATTATCAACTGGCCGAAATTTTGAGATTGCAATAGACGTGACGGACTATAATGCGTTAAGAGCTCGCTCAAGTACTGCCGAGCTAAACCATTTAGTGCTTTGTAAGTGATCAGCAATATTTTAAAACTGATGCGATGTTTAATAGGGAGCCAGTGCAGTTTTGACAGAACCGGGCTAATATGGTCATACTTCCTGGTTCTGGTAAGAACTCGAGCTGCTGCGTTTTGAACTAGCTGTAGTTTGTTTATTAAGCGTGCAGGGCAACCACCCAGTAGAGCATTACAATAATCTAGCCTTGAGGGCAGGAACGCATGGACTAACTGTTCCGCATTTGTCAGTGAGAGCATATGGCATAATTTAGATATATTTTTAAGATGGAAAAATGCAGTTTTACAGATTCTAGACACGTGACTTTCAAATGAAAGATTGGTATCAAAGAGCACACCCAGGTTCCTAACCGACGACGAAGACTTAACAGAGCAGCCATCAAGTGTTAGACAGTATTCTAGGTGTAATCCCAGACAGCAACATAATGTGGCCCAGATGTGGGCCGGATCTGGGCCGTGTGCAATCCATGTGGCCCAGATGTGGGCCGGATCTGGGCCAAACTATGTTGCTGTCTGGGATGATTCATGTCTGTGTTCCTCTGTCTTGTCCCGTGTTTAGCAGTTCCCCATTATGTTGATTAGTCTCCCCAGGTGTTTCTTATTTACCACGCCCCCTTGTTATCTTGTTTAGCTTGTTTGCATTTGTATTTAAACCTCTGTGCTTCAGTTGTTGTTTGTCGGTCGTTGTAGTTGTTTCCATGTTCCTGTCCTAGGTTCTGTGTTCTGTTGTCTGCCTGGATTACCTGTTTGTTTTATTAAAAGTAATGCTTGCACATGGATTCTCTCTCCGCTTCATTCCTGCCTCATCATAACGACCAAACAATGAATCCAGCAGCTTTAAAGGGTAATCTCCAGCCAAGTAGGCGTCTACACCTGATTCTTATCCCCAGGATGGCTGCCGTCACGTCTGCCGATCCAGAGACTGTTCACGTCACTTCTGCCGATCCAGAGACTGTTCACGTCACGTCTGCCGATCCAGAGACTGTTCACGTCACGTTTGCTGAGCCAGTGTCTCCGGACAAGATGGCCGCCGCCGCCGCACCAGTGTCTCAGGACAAGATGGTCTCCGCCGAGCCAGTGTCTCCGGACAAGATGGCTGCCCCTGAGCAAGTGTATCCGGACAAGATGGCCGCTGCCGAGCCAGTGTCTCCGGACAAGATGGCCGCCGCCGAGGCAGTGTCTCAGGACAAGATGGCTGCTGCCGATCCAGTGTCTTAGGACAAGATGGTCTCCGCCAAGCCAGTGTCTTCGGACAAGATGGCCACCGCCCAGCCAGTGTCTCCGGACAAGATGGCTGTCGCTGAGCCGGAGTCTGTTCCTGAGCCGGAGTCTGTTCCTGAGCCGGAGTCTGTTCCTGAACCGGTGTTTGTTCCTCAGCCAGTTTCTGTTCCTGAGCCAGTGTCTGTTCCTGCCCATGATCCCATGGACGCCCCCAAGGAAATTTGGGGGGGGGGGGGGGGCAATAAGGCCCTGCCGTGGTCGGCCGAAGGGTTGTCTCCCCCCTGGCCGCCTGAAGGGTCGTCTCCGCCCTGGCCGCCTGCACTGCCTGCTCCGCCCTGGCCGCCTGCACAGCCTTCTCCGCCGTGGCCGCCCGAAGGGTCTTCTCTGCCCGTGTCGCCTGAACTGCCTGCTCCGCCCTGGTATCCTGTCTTGCCGCAGTCTCCAGGTCCTCTTCCACTTCACGGACCTGGCCCTCCATCCCGCCCCCGGGTCCGCCTCCGCTCCACCACCCTCCTGGGCTATTGTTTACTGGGGAGTGTCTGGAAGCCATGAAATGATTCATGTCTGTGTTCCTCTGTCTTGTCCCGTGTTTAGCAGTTCCCCATTATGTTGATTAGTCTCCCCAGGTGTTTCTTATTTATCACGCCCCCTTGTTATCTTGTTTAGCTTGTTTGCATTTGTATTTAAAACTCTGTGCTTCAGTTGTTGTTTGTCGGTCATTGTAGCTGTTTCCATGTTCCTGTCCTAGATTCTGTGTTCTGTTGTCTGCCTGGATTACCTGTTTGTTTTATTAAAAGTAATGCTTGCACATGGATTCTCTCTCCGCTTCATTCCTGCCTCATCATAACACTAGGTTATTACATGAGGACGTTTTTTGTCCAATAATTAGAATCTCTGTTTTTTCAGAATTTAGAAGTAGGAAATTACGAGTCATCCAATTTTTTATATCAGCTATGCATTCCGTTAATTTTGTGAATTGGTAAGTTTCGTTAGGTTTTGAAGAAATATACAGCTGAGTATTGTCGGCATAACAGTGAAAGCTAATGCCATGCTTCCTAATGATATCTCCCAAGGGTAGCATGTACAGAGTGAACAGCAGCGGTCCTAGTACTGAGCCTTGTGGTACGCCATACTGAACTTGTGATCGATAAGACATCTTTTCATTTACTGCTACAAACTGACAACGGTCAGATAAGTATGATTTAAACCATGCTAGTGCAATTCCACTAATGCCAACATAATTTTCGAGTCTATTTAAAAGAACGTTGTGGTCAATGGTGTCAAATGCAGCACTGAGATCGAGTAACACTAATAGAGAGACACAACCACGATCGGATGATAAGAGCAAATCATGTGTGACTCTAACGAGAGCAGTCTCAGTACTATGGTACGGTCTAAATCCTGACTGGAAATCCTCACAGATATCATTTATTTCAAGAAAGGAACATAGTTGTGAAGACACTGCTTTTTCTAATATCTTTGACAGAAAAGGTAGATTCGAGATCGGCCTGTAATTGACTAATTCTGTAGGATTAAGTTGCGTTTTTTTAGCAAGCGGTTTAATCATAGCCAGCTTAAAGGTTTTCGGTACGTATCCTAGAGACAAAGATGAATTAATGATATTAAGAAGAGGATCTATGACCTCTGGAAGCATCTCTTTCAGCAGCTTAGTCGGTATAGGGTCTAACATACGTTGTTGATTTAAATGATTTAACGAGTTTAGCGAATTCTTCCTCTCCTATAGCAACGAATGAATCAAATTTTCCCTCAGGGAGACTACAATGCACTGCCTGATGCGATACTGTAGTAGACGGTTGCATAGTTATAATTTTGTCCCTGATATTATCAATCTTATAAGTGAAGAAGTTCATAAAGTCATTACTGCTGTGTTGCTTGGAAACTTTGGTGCTTGAAGCTTTATTTTTCGTTAGTTTAGCCACTGTTTCAAATAAATACCTACTGTAGGGTTTATGTTTATTTTCTTCTAATAGGGTTGATGAATAAGCAGATTTAGCAGCTTTTAAAGCCTCTCTGTATGCAATCGAGCTCTCTTTCCATGAAATGCGAAATACCTCTAGTTTTGTTTTCTTCCAGTTGCGCTCCATTCCTCTGGCTGCTCTCTTAAGGGCCCGAGTGTGCTCGTTGTACCACGGCGTTGGACTATTTTCTTTAATCTTCTTTAAGCGCAAAGGAGCAACTGTGTCTAAAGTGCTGGAAAAGAGAGAGTTAAAAGTTTCTGTTGCAATATCTAGTTCTTCTAAGCTATCTGAGATGCTGAGATGATGAAACTGATTAGGAAGATTATTAATAAAGCAATCTTTAGTGGCAGAAGTGATAGGTCTAACATATTTATAACACGGAGTCGGCTTTGCAGCCTTGGCTAAATGAAGTTTACACGAGACTAGATAATGATCTGAGATGTCATCGCTCTGCTGCAGAATTTCAACGGCATCAACATCTATTCCATGTGATAATATTAGATCTAGAGTATGATTACGACAATGAGTAGGTCCTGACACGTGTTGTCTAACTCCAATTGAGTTTACAATGTCTTTAAATGCCAAACCCAATGCATCTTTTTCATTATCGATGTGTATATTAAAATCACCAACAATTAGTACTTTATCTGCAGTCAATATTAATTCTGATAGAAAGTCTGCAAATTCTTTGATAAAATCTTTATGGTGCCCTGGTGGCCTGTATACAGTAGCCAGCATGTTAAACGTGATTTATCATTTATACTATATTTTTTACATTAAGTACTAACACTTCAAAAGAATTATATTTAAAACTTGATTTCTTAGTGGTTTTGAAAATATTACTATAAATTACAGCAACTCCTCCCCCTTTGCGTTTCAGACGAGGCTCATGTTTATAACAGTAATCTTGCGGGGTGGACTCATTTAAAGTAATGTAATCGTTTGGTTTTAGCCAGGTTTCTGTCAAACACAGCACATATAGGTTATTATCTGAAATCATATCATTAACAATGAGTGCTTTTGAAGTAAGCGATCGAATATTCAGCAACCCAAGCTTTAGCATTTGCTCATCTGTATTATAGCTGTTTTTTATTTGTTGAACATCAATTAAATTTTTAACCTTAGATGGGTTTAAACGTTTTTTGGATTTCCAAATTCGGGGAACAGACACAGTCTCTATATGATGATATCTAGGTGAAAGAGGCTCTATGTGATGGGATTTATCTGACCTTGGTGACGCGAGGCCGCTAGCAGACGGTCGGTTTAGCCAGTCTGTCTGCTTCCTGACCTGAGCCCCAGATTGTCATGTTTGAGCTCTAAGACCATGTGCCATATTACTAGAGAGAAGAGCAGCACCATCCCAGGAGGGATGAATATCATCTCTTTTCAACAGGTCAGGTCTGCCCCAAAAACTTTTCCAATTGTCTATAAATTCTATATTAGGCCGCTGTCGGTAGCCTAAAAGAGGCCTAGAAATAGGGTTTCGTTCCACCAAGTGGGGCACTACCTACTATTTTTTTTTATTTAACATCAGAAATATATAGAGATTCCTTAGGAAAAAGTTCTCCGCACACAACCTTGCAGTTTTTGAGAAAAATTATACTAAAGGTGCCCATTTTGAAAAAAAGGGAAAACATAGGGAATTTTGCACTTTTAAACCTGTTTATCATATAAACCCAAAAATGCCGAATTACCACTTGAAGTACAAAATAAACCAGTTTGAAATGTGTGATATACCTGAAGTTGCTATCTAGGCACAGTAAACATGATAAGATTATCAAGAAAACTTCTACTGTAGCATTAACATCCCAATTACTTCTCATTATGTTGTTCCAATTCAAAGGTAATATTTGAGGTCAAATCTGAATAACAAATAGAATTAAGCCAAAATATTATATATATAAAAAAACACTTTTCAAAATAACACATTTAATAACACATTTAATGGTGAATTGTCAATTTGCATACATGAGCAGTAACTGCACTACATGTACATATTCACAGGAATGATCATTGTAAACGATTTAATTTTGATTTATTTATATTAAATATATATGTCCTATATTAATTTCATTATCATATACACATCACTAAATATCAAGATCACTGTCCTCACTATCAGATTCACATGAAACACTATCCTCAGTTAATCTCACATTGTCACAATGAACATATTTACATAGGTCAGTGCAGGCCAGGTCAGCCTTGTGGCATGAGCACCTTCCACCTGTACAAGTACCAGATTTACACCCACAGTGGAGTGACCCCAAAATCTGTTGAGGAGCTGGATCTTTAGTCATCCATGATATGATGAGATCACCATCTTTGACAATCCATCCAAAGCCGTCTGGACTGGGAGCATTTATAAAAGGATCCAATGCTCTCCTGTGGATTGCAGCTTGGTCGTTAGCACGCTTGAAGTGCTCTGTAAGAGCATCTTTTGTTGGAGGTAATGCCTGTTCGGAAGAGGCCTGGACACAGAACCTATTGTATCTGGCCAAATTAACATCTGATACCTTTTCTCCACACAGCTCACACACAAAACGTTCTATGGTCACAAATGTGGTGCTGTCCATTTCAAATTGCCTCCCAAGAGCAACAAATGCACTGATGTACTCTGCATTTCCAGACATTATATTTAGTGGTTTCTCTTTTTCCTTTCCCATAAAAGGAACTAGTTGAGTCACAGCCAGTGAATGTGTGTAGTCCTATCAGTGCCTCTGTTACTGAAGGACCCAAAGCAGAACCAATAGCCTGGAGATCTAACATTCTTTGCCTGTCTTTTGTTCCTGTCAGAAAGTACATCTTTGCTGAGGGAAGCTTAGCCATTATTGAAAGTGAAATGATAGCAACATCAGTGTCAGGACTCTGGATGATTATCTTATTATAAAGTTCACTCCAGGCATGTTTTGCATGAAGTAGGAGCCTCGTGTCAGCTTCTTCATGGTCACAAGTCAAAGATTCTACCTCTTTGACAGACATATTGCCATCTTTAAGAGTGAGTTGATGACATACATTTCTGTGTGCCACAAAGATAGCTATGTCTTTTCCAGCTGCTTGTAAAGGCACAGTTCTCCATGTCTCAAAGAGAAAGTCTGTCAAGGCTTCTTTATTTTCACCACTGGCTAGAAACTTGGTCCACTGACTTGGAGTCTTCTGCTTGATGCTGTATATTTGCAGTAATTGTTGTCCAGCAACAGCACGTCTTGATCGTTCAGCATTTTTAATGCTCACTGCCGGGTAGCGATCAATGACAAAATCGACCCTTGGACAACTGAACTTTCTACCCATCTTAATGATAAGTTGAAGAAGATCATCAGCAAGCTCACCGAATGTGTCTGGTATATTCTTGAGACTCCTGATCAATGCCATGCTATCTATCAGTAGGGCACCATTATCACCAAGTCTTGTTCACATGACAGTCCTTGTTCTTTGATTCTAAACAAGCTAGAAGAGCAGCCTTATTGGTTTTGGCTAATGAACCATCAGTGCTTGCTACCGGGGATGAGATATTGCCAAGTGAATATGTCAGAATTTCTTTCAAGTTTACAGACCGGGATTGACTTATCACTAACAGTCGTGCAAAGAGTCTCCTATCATTTTTTAGAATGACTTGATTTCCATCTTTTGTCTTGGATGATTTCTTCATTTGATCCCCAAACGTAGTGAGCTTCAAGGACTTTATTGGAGAGAAGAAGTCTGTTTTTGATGACTGGACTCGATCTTGGATGAAATTTTTCAGCGCTGTTTCGCCTTTATCACAAGCACTTTGTATGTCATCTCTGACAGTCTTTGTAGCAACAACACCAGAGCTAATACATACAAGATCTTCACGAGGCAGGAAGGGATTGATCATAGACTCAACCGCTGAAACCAAAGATATAACAGCAGCATTGTCTTTTGCAATTCTTGTTGCATCCAACTCTTTATGACCCCTCTCTTCATGTTGCATTCCAGCCATCATTTCACACTGCCTTGTGATTGCAGAACGTTCAGGATGAGACAGTATCCATCGCTGGACGGCACCTCTGTTCAATGTTATCCCAGTTATGCCGCCTTTGGTCTTTGAATCACGGTTGCAGGTTGTTCTATTGCTTGGTCACAAGCTATGGATGAGAACCTGTTAGCATCCTTACGCTGTACTGTCCAGTTTCCTTTTGCAGTAACTTCTTCATAGCAGTGTGGATGAGTCTTTGGAAGATTGATCATCTCGACCCAATATGCTGATAGCTACCTTGCATAATTTTTGCGGTCATATGCAAAATACCATGGCAGCATACGTCTCACTGTTGCTAAGTGAAGGCTCCAGTCAGAGTCTCTGGTTGCTCTAATGAAACTCAGTAACAGTTTGACCATTTCAATGTATGAGCTCCAAAGTCCAAAGGTGGGATTAACAGAGTTCATCTCATGTACATATCTATCATAGCAGGACAGCATATCTGATAATATGTCAGACACTGAGTTAGATGAAAATCCTGCCTCAGACTTGTACTCTCGTACTAGATCTTCCATGGCTGATATGTAACGAGACATTTGATTCAATCAGCATATCCTGTAGTCCTGCTTCTTTGAAACGTTTGGACACATAAAGGACATGGCTGTGTGGAACTCACCTAGTCTTGGGATGATACGCTGCATCAGATTTTGGTCATTCCACCTTATTTGCTGCACTTTAGCGTATATAGCCTGGTCATACACAGTGACAATACTCTCCAACTCTAGTCGATCAGCAATTTCCACACTTCTAGTGAGTATGGTGTTTACAGTGGTCATTTCTGTAGGGGAAGCCTCTATAACTGGTAGATAGTAGAGAGCAGATTTTGGCAGTGAGCTGGTCTGAGTAGAACAATTAAACCCAGTCCATCCTGGAAGAGAAGTGTCTGATACTGCATGACAGCTATATTTTAGCAGCACATAGATTGTTTCAGTTTTTTGTGCCAGCTCCATAGATGGGACAGTATCATACTCCAGCAGAGGAACATTTAGCTCTTGAGGGCCCTGTCTGTATAGGTCCAGAACACTCTTTTGTGGTTGCAGTGTCCTTACACATTTTCTGATGAACACAGTCCTCCTATGGTCTTCGCTTTTCATTTTACTCTGAACCATTATACCATTGGTGTGGTGGGTAGTACCTCGTCCAGACAGGGTCTCCTCCCCAAAGTCAATGTTATCCCACACCAAAACGGTTGGATGCTGCTTTGACATACACTTTGGTATATCTGTTTCGGTAGCCAGCTGGTATTCGGCTAAGGCTAAGGCTGTCTCAAAACCAATTGGTACTTGATGTTGATATGCAGTGTCCAAGTCTGCTCAGAATATCTAACAATTGGGAAGACCCGGTTAAGTGCCTAACGGTCAGTCCTAATGCAAGGGATTTAGGTGTAGGCTTTTTACCACTTGATGCCAGGTATACTATGTCTTGACAGATGGACAGTAATCTCCTGTTGGTATCCTCAGGCAACTGTACTTTCTTATCAAACACAGGTTCATCTGATGCTCCAGTACACCAGGCAATCAGATTGTACAGCTCCACAGGTACCATGGTATCAGCTGCATCAATATTCAGATCTGTTGACAGTGGTGGCCATGGCTTTGTCATACCCGAAATAGCTTGCATAACTTGTTCCACTATGATGCCAGCAGAGAAAGTACGCTTTCTGTCTGAACTGTAACACTCATGTGTTGTGTAAGGTGCAGTGTCACGAGAGAGTTCACCGATATCTTCTGCACTGTCACCATCTCTTTCAGTCTCAGTACTTGAGGTCGACATTGGCTCCATAAAGTCTGTAGCTGACAGTCCTTCACAAAACACGATCTCGCTGAGATTCCGTCGCACAGGTTTTTGGAAGAGTAGTTGTGGATAATCTCGCTGTAGGAAACCCTTCAGCAGATCGGACCTGTAAAATAGAGATACCTTTTTAGTGACTTAATTGTGGGTGAATAAAATATTTTTCAATTTCACATTTAATCAGGAGCATGAGATACGAGGTATAAGAGATATTTGTCATAGAAGAAAACAATACAACAATTCATAATTTCACAGAAAACAAATCACTGTTCTAACTTGGGTTTTTATAGCCAACATTTATATGGGAACACAAACTTCACAATTGTATAATTATTACCTGTATGATCTAACGTCATATCCTTCTTCTTCTTTTATAGCCTTACAAAACACCTGCACAAGCCTCGTCATCCGGAGAATTTCTTGCTTCTCGATTAGGCGATCCTCAATCACTGTTTTGCAGAATGCTTTGTAGCCTCTCTGATACTGCAGGACAGTTGAGTAACGTGCTCTGAAATAGGAAAACATAAAGTCTTAATGAGTCACCTGCAAAGCAACTATTCTCTGATAGGCAGATGAAAACATGTACAATATGTCAGGTTGAATGAGTTTGTGTGTTTTAGAGTCTGAGTGCAGGTAAACAGATGCAAATTAGTCCATGAATACAATCCGTGTGGCGTGTTTACATGCATGAGTCTGATGTATGTTAACCTCTTAACCCCCACCTGAACCGGGCACATTTTCTCCAGTTTAGCAACCCAAAACCTAAAAGCTTTAAAAAAAAGCATCAAAATAACGACGAAAAACAGGATGAAAACGCAGCAAAAAAGCAACAAAAACAAGGCGAAAACATGACAAAAAAGCAATGAAAATAAGCAATGAAAAAGCAACAAAAAAACAACAAAAACATGACAAAAAGCCACAAAAAAGTGACACAAAAACGTGACAAAAACGCAGCAACAATGTGACAACAAAGTTACAATCACTTTAGTAGGTCTTAGCTTCCAAATGAGGCATTACACTGAGAGTGCCTTGGTTTCTCTGTTTTTTAGGCATAAAGGGCCTTTCACACTGGACGCGATTTTGACGCACGAATAATTCGCGCGATGGTTTTATTTTTTGATCAGCTGTTTGTGTAATGAGCGCTTCCACACCGAACGCGAATGTGCTGCGGCGAAAAAACGACTTTTATTTTTTTCGCTTCGCTTCGATGTCGATTTTTTTTTTACTTTTGCGGCGACAGAAAAGGCTTCAGCCAATCATATACTACAAGGACAATGATTGTGTGGCGTAGCATTGCCAACCAACTCGGTTATCACGACTGTGAGTATGTTGTGTGATATTTTTCGTCGTTGTATAGTCCTGTGCTGTGTAGGCTAGCAGGCTAAACTACATTTGGGATAGAAAGCTATCGTCAAAGATAGAGATAGAGACCGTGTTTACGCGGCTCATGTGAATGGTTTTGACGCGAACTATTCGCACACAAACTATTCGCTTTTTCGTTACGCATCCGGTGTGAAAGGGCCTTTACACTGTTGCTCTCCAGTTGAGAAGATTTTATATTTAGGTAAAGCCAAAATGGAAAAAATTTATTTGGTTCAGGCGGGCGTAAGAGGTTAATTAACATGCATTGTCACGACCAATTAAACAAGTAATTAATTAAATCTGAATATCACAAAAGAAATATATTTGAAATAATATTTTCAGGATATATTTTGGAATATATGCAAATATTTGAAATTGGCCCAATAAATATATTTCATACTTATATTTCATATATTTTTGTTATATTTCAGAATATATTTCGATGTATTTTTTTCTGTATGGGTCCCCAAAAGTGTCAAAAATATATATGGCATATATTCCAAATACATTGAAATATATTCTGAAATATAACAAAAATATATGAAATATAAGTATGAAATATATTTATTGGGCCAATTTCAAATATTTGCATATATTCCAAAATATATCCTGAAAATATTTTTCAAATATATTTCTTTTGTGTATGGGTTGGTCCTTTTGTATGTATAGAAAAATGTGAAGGGCACCAAGAGCATTAGATAGGACATGTATATTTAAGAATAGAATAGAATAGAATGAGGCATTTATATAGCGCTTTCATATGTACTACTGTACACCCAAAGCGCTTTACAATCATATCATATCACAATCATAACCATACACTGGGGCGTTAGGACCCACACAGACCACAGGGTGAGCGCCCCCTGCTGGCCTCACTAACACCTCTTCCAGCAGCAACCTGTTTTTCTCAGGAGGTCTCCCATCCAGGTACTAACCAGGCTCAGCCCTGCTTAGCTTCAGTGGGCAACCAGTCTTGGGCTACAGGGTGATATGGCTGCTGGCAGCCCTACCTTCTATAGAGAAATAATTTGATTATGGAATTACATTGCATTCACACGCAATATGTAAATGTAATTGGCGTGACCCCACAGATTTGTGAACAAACATTTTTTTGTACCTACCCATCTCTTTGAGTTTTGCTGAGAAATCTTGTGTAATCTCGATAGCAGGATTTGTGGTATCGGACCTCGATTGCAATGCAGTCTTTCCCACGAATGTGTGTCAGAATGCTCTCATCTGATTTCATTCGAGCTGCCTCACGAAGAAGTCCTATATTAAAGATATGAAGAATAAATTATAAACCCAGTTGGCAATATATTAGCTTGCATAACATTCAATTCAAGTGAGTAAACATACCTGCATTTTCTGTCTCAGACTGCACCAACTTGTCAAGCTGGCGCTTTCTGTTGATTGTAATAAACCGATCAAACATTTAGCAAATTATGCACAATTTAGGCAGAACGTGCTGGCTTGTTGATGGGTTAGAAGAAGTGGTTGTCATCAAGCTGTCCTTGGAACGCTGCCTCTTTGGCGAAACTTTTTCAGAGCCTTCAACCGGGGTTACACGTCTTTTCAACCGTTCAGTCTTATCTTGACACTTTAGTGCACAAGTCAATCGTTTTTTGTCTATAAAACGCCGATAACAGGCCGGGTGAAACTCGTAGTTTGTTGGGACATCAGAGACCGGTTTGTCCAGAAGGGCAACATGTTTATTAGCAATAGCTAGCTCCGTAGTGTCCGACGTTTTGAGCCATTCCTTCGCACATTGCTTGATTTTTTCCCATCGGACTTCAGTAAAGGGCTGCGGACCTTTCCCACCATCTTTTCCGACATGAAGAATACACTTTACGGGTGTTAATCGAGCTTGATCGCCGCTATCAGTTGAAGATGCGCTGCTTACGTCCTCCTCCATGTTTACATGTGCGTAGTGATACTGGCTTGATTTTGGCTCTGACCTACTTACATTTTCGATGCTGATTGGTTGAAAATCTAGCTCAACAGTTTTATATGTCTCAATACGCGGTCAATATAGTGCGCCAATAAATACACTTTTCTCATTAACTGCAGGATAATGCGTGGAGAAGTTTTTGCTTGGATACCTTTTGAGCCCATACTCCTCTAGCCGCACTCTTTGGTCCTCTGGCCAGAACCTGCTTATGGTCCCCAAGACTCGTTATAAGACCCGAGGGGACCTGTCTTTTCAGTGTGTTGCCCCCAGACTGTGGAACGCCCTGCCCCTGTCTCTGCGTCTGGCAGACTCTGTTGACTCTTTTAAAAAAGATCTGAAGACATTTCTATTTAAGAAAGCTTTTGGTTGATGGGTTTTCACTAGTGTCACTTTGATTTTACATATGTACAGTGAGGAAAATAAGTATTTGAACACCCTGCTATTTTGCAAGTTCTCCCACTTAGAAATCATGGAGGGGTCTGAAATTGTCATCGTAGGTGCATGCAGGGCCGTTTCTAGGCATAGGCAAACTAGGCGGTCGCCTAGGGCGCAAACAGCTGGGGGGCGCCAGTGAGAGCCCCTACCCCACCAAGAGATTTTTTATTTATTTATATCGTATTATTATTATTAATTATATTCTATTATATTTGCACTAAGTGCCTGTCTTTTTGGCAAAAAGACGTCTACCACTAAATATCTACAGTGGCATAGGTCGTAAGGCGTGAGTGCTTGAAAGTATCTTTTGACGCGTTCGACCCGAGTTCCAATCCGCCTTTTGCCGAACTCGCTCTTCTCCCTTTTCCCAACACATGAGATGTACAATTTATAGCCTAGCATAAAGGTCTCTATCGTTATATTTTGCCAACGAACTAAAATCGAAACCGTGATATGGCTTTGTGCCTTTATAAAACAGCACAAGACTTTAAGTATCCTATAGGCATTCTGTTTGTGCTGCGTGAAAGAGAAGTGCGCACTTTGCTCACGCGATCAGCATGGTGATCTGGTGTTTTCTCCAAAATAAAAGCTCAAGGGTTTATTTCTTGCAAGTGAGGAAATTAGGACAAAATTATTGTCATTTTCCTATACTATAGTGTAATGTAAAATATCCTTTTGAAATATTTTAATTTATTTTTTATTTTAATTTATATAGCCTAGTAGATTTATAGGCTATATGGATTGTACGTCATATGAATACTTATATAAATCATAAACACCAGTGATAATGTAATGTAGACTTGAGACTCTATAACTAAAAATATGTTTGAGCCCTCTTTAATGTCCAGGTACAAGTCAATGCTTTTTCTTTGTTCAGTGTGCACAGTTCATGGGTTGAAGCCAGTTGAAGCTCTTAATTTTGAGCTCTCTAAGTGCACCAGATTGATGCATTTAACCTTAAAATGTAAAAAAAAAAAATCTTGCGGGGGAGCATGCCCCCGAACCCCCCTAGTGGGACAGAGGTCTACCGTCTACCCAACATAGTTTTACAAAACCTTATGGGAAAGAACGATCATTTATGAACTGAACTCCTTCCAGCATAGTTCAACAAAAATCTTGCCTAGGGTGCCAAAAAGGCTAGAAACGGCCCTGGGTGCATGTCCACTGTGAGAGACATAATCTAAAAAAAAAAATCCAGAAATCACAATGTATGATTTTTTTAACTATTTATTTGTATGATACAGCTGCAAATAAGTATTTGAACACCTGAGAAAATCAATGTTAATATTTGGTACAGTAGCCTTTGTTTGCAATTACAGAGGTCAAACGTTTCACTGTAAGTATGTATGTCGCGATGATGAATCACGTAAAGTTATTTCCTTGTTGATTTAACCAACTAAGACCGTCTATGAGTAACGTGTACGACAACAGAACCCGTATGGACCATAGAGTGTGTCCGGAACACTTGTTGTTGTTGTTTTTTTAAGGGAAAAGTGAGAGATAATTGTAGGCCTACTACTTGCCCAACCGGACAAATGCCCTGATTAAAAACAATTTTTAATATAAAAATAAAAAATAACCAGGGAATCACCGAAAACGTGAGGATGATTCTGTTTTATTTAATTTGATGTAAGTGGCGATTGATAGCCCATAGTTGATAATAATACAGGCCTAATGTGCGCTGTTGAGGCTTGCGCAGTTATAACATATTTTAGTTAATAAACAATATATAGCCTAGGCTACACACTACAAGCTGTTTTCCTGAATGCCATCAAGATTGAAACCGTGACTGGTTTGGTTTCATAACAATTCAATAAACAAATAGTTAAAATTAAGTCACTTACATTTTAGACGCAATGACTGTTTTTGTTCTGTTTCAGCAGCGAAAATAGTTCCAAACAAAGATCACAGCAGAACCACCGCGCATCTCACAGCAACGAACACTTGTAGCATTACTGAATGATTCCGCGCTTTGAACGAATCGGTTGAGTCAAAGATTCAATTACCCATTCATAAACGGCCTCATTCTGAATAAATCAGCCGTTTGAACGAATCGTTTGAATGAATGACTCAATGACTCGCTCATTAAGACGGTCGCCTGCCGCCTCCTACTGGCGGTTTAGTTTCATAAAGTATCATTCTTTTCAACATTCCTTGTTTGTATATTCAAAAATATTGAAAATAATCCAAATTAATACAGTTATAATTTTTCAATGTAAATTATTTAATTTGATTGGTAACAGCCTAGTGTCTTATTGTTTTAATTGAATATAGGCCTATTGATCAAATTTAAGAATTTGAAATGAAAGATGGAGCATACATTTAATATGCTAATAAAATTAGGGGGAAAATGCCTTTATAAAGGTACAAAAAATTAGTGTTTTCAAACAGTGATGTAATGAAACATTGACAATTTAAGTTTGAAGGGAGTAAAGTCTATGTTTAGGCTATTAAGGAAATGTAATTTTGCCAAAAGAAGAACTTTTATTTTAAATAAATGTTCATTTTTAATTAGCCAACAGTGGATTTGGGTGACTCAAAGTGCACCAAATTAATGAATTTATCTTTAAAATGTACAAAATAATGTGGCAAACACATTAGGCTATATGATGATCTACAAAAAAATACACATTTAATTATGTTATTATTAAAATACATTATTAGGTTTTTACCACCTCCGCCTCATTTTGAGCCAGGAAAAACCCTGTTATGAACATCACCTTTGGGTCACATCCTATGGTCACATACAGCTTTTGTCCCCCCCACTTTTATAATGGCTGCTACGCCCCTCCAAGAATCAATGTCAACAGCGTCGTCTGATATCCCTCAGGACTAGGTGATAAATACACCTCACAACACCTGAGCTCAGCTGGCAAACTAGTTCGTGAGGCAAGCTAGGCAATAAAACATAACGCAAAAAACACGTAAGAGAACGAGTGTTTGTTGTCTGTTAACAGCTCTGATAATCGAAAGCTAGCTAGACATATGTGGAAATTATTGGACTGGTCTAATTATCAGCAATGGATGAATGAACAGCATGTAAAAAAAAATGACATAGCCTACTCTAAACAAGCGCAACAACATACAACATAGAATGTAAACAAGTTTACAAATAAGAGATTTATTTACTGGCCACTTCATGCGTTTTCTCAGATCGGATAGCTATCAGATTTATCAAAACGATTCCATTTACACCTGGTCACATAAATGTGTTTTTGCGAAACGGATTTAAATCCGATCTTCAATTCTCGCGCTATATGCAGATTTAATGGAGTGCACGTCACCGAAAGCAACAGATATGAACTGCATTTTATTGATCATCAGCTAAAATTTCAAAATCAAAGACCGCAATAAGAGAGAGCAGTAACAGCCCTGGTAAGATCATTTCGTTTCTTTACTTTTAATGATGATGATGATTATGTGTTAAGCGTCTGCAACTTACTTTCACTTTGATTTGTGATAGTTTGCACGTTGTCTTGATGAATATGCTCAGTTGCTCATCTGCGGTGATGCGTGTTCCAGCGCGTCGTCATATCTGGCAATAACATATAGCCTATAACACGCTCTCACACGTTTTTTTTAAAACAATCAATTCAAATGACTCAGACTAGGGAACAGAACGACCAACATACTATAGCTGTGTCCCAATGCGAAGGCTGCATCCTTGGAAGGTCTCATTTGAAGGCCGATTGCGTCACCGCGGCGCAATGAAGGCTGTCCCAATTCAATTCTGCATCCTCCGAAGGCCGTATTCCAAGGCCGGTTGCATCATCGCGACGCAACGAAGGTTTCCCTGATTCAAAAGCGGATGACAAGTAATTTCCTACTACTTAACTCTGAAAAAACAGAGATTCTAATTATTGGACAAAAAACTTCCTCACGTAATAACCTAGAATACTGTCTAACACTTGATGGCTGCTCTGTTAAGTCTTCGTCGTCGGTTAGGAACCTGGGTGTGTGTGTGTGTGTGTGTGTGTGTGCTCTTTGATACCAATCTTTCATTTGAAAGTCACGTGTCTAGTGTCTGTAAAACTGCATTTTTCCATCTTAAAAATATATCTAAATTACGCCATATGCTCTCATTGACAAATGCGGAACAGTTAGTTCATGCGTTCATGACCTCAAGGCTAGATTACTGTAATGCTCTACTGGGTGGTTGCCCTGCACGCTTAATAAACAAACTACAGCTGGTTCAAAACGCAGCAGCTCGAGTTCTTACCAGAACCAGGAAGTATGACCATATTAGCCCGGTTCTGTCAACACTGCACTGGCTGCCTATTAAACATCGTATAAATTTTAAAATATTGCTGATTACTTACAAAGCACTAAATGGTTTAGCTCCGCAGTGCTTGAGCGAGCTCTTAACGCATTATAGTCCGTCACGTCTATTGCGATCTCAAAATTCCGGCCAGTTGATGATACCTAGAATATCTAAATCGACTGCTGGCGGAAGATCCTTCTCCTATTTAGCACCAAAACTCTGGACACACTCTGTCAGTTCAAAGCTAGATTAAAGACCTAGCATACACATAATACATTATAGACTTCTATAATTCAATGTTAGGCTGCATAGATTAGATCAGACGGAACTGGGAACACTTCCCATAAATCCTGATGTACTGGTTACATCATAAGAAGAATGGCATCTATGCTAATTTTAGTGTCTTTGTTTATCCCGAGGTTTTCCCGCAGCCTGCCGGATCCAGGCCGTATCCAGATCTGATGATGGACCTGTGCCTGGACACGATGACAACGCAGTGCTGAAGTACCAACTAGTCTCTCCCTATGGTGGATCCCTTTACCACTCTACAGATAAGGCGTTGTCGGGAAATTCGTTTCGCGTATCTACCCCGAAGTGACAAAATAAAATTCTGTATCAAAATTTATAAGGAAAGACCAGTACTTTGTTTAGGCTTGGTTTGTAGGGAATTCCAAACCTGCGCACATATATTCAAACGCACATAACTATAGAACCAATTCTTAATGCTCATGTGAACGCCATCAGCGTTTCTCACAGGATCGCGTTTAAAGTCTGTGTAGAGAGAATGGTGTCGTCTTAGCGGCCCCTAATTTAATAACAAATGATCGTTGCGACGGAAGCGAATCAATCAAAACTAACTTTAGCTGGAAAATAACTTTATTAAAGAACCGCTATAAAGCCAAAACAATCTCTGTTACCATAAATTATACGCTTATCTCTGTAAAGCTGCTTTGAAACAATCTACATTGTTAAAAGCGCTATATAAATGAAGATGACTTGACTTGACTTTATCCAAACCTGTAGCCACACCAGGCGTGTAAAAGAGACAGGCGTTTATTTGGGACTCGGCTATTATTTGATGTTTTACGGTACGTACATATACATATATATATACATATATATACATATACATATACATATACATATACATATACAACAGCAGTCCAGAAACTCAGGAAATAGAATCCAAATCCAGGAAAACATGTAGCTTCAGAGGTCAGGAAACAGGACACGACACCAGGGACTTGAACAACAGTCTGACAACACAAGACAGCAGGCAATGAACATATAACATAAGTGATGTTTAAATACTTAATTCATTCATCCATGCTGCAAAAATGCTTGTACAAATAGCTAAAAATTCTTAAAATGAATATGCATTTACTATATAAGAAAAATGATGTGCTGGGGGCAGGGGGTGTAACTGAAATATATATTTTTTTTAAACGAAGACTTTACTTTTGCCACAATTACCTTATCAGAGAATACTATTCCTTAAGCTTGAGTAGGCACTGATATATATCAAAATACATAGTCAGAATCTGCGCAGTTCAGTGGAATTTTAGCTCGAAATTGTTTAAACTATTATTATAATTATAATTTTGTGGTTTAAGCACACTGTTTAATAAAATTAAAATGTTCTCTCTCTGTTTGTAACAAATTGTGTGGAGAATATAAACATCACATTGATCTGGTGCCCTTTTTCTTCATTTGGCCAACTGTCCTCTTAAATATTTGAGAACAGCATTTGTTGACACTGCAAACATGTTTATTGTATGCACAGTACGTACAAGGTTATGGATTATGGCCTCTGCCCCCGAGTCCATGCGAGCAACAGATTGTTGCAAAATGTTTTTAGAATGGAGGGAAATCCACTCGGATCAAATACAGGACTATGCCTACGAGAGGGGCAAAGTGATAGGATATCTATGCACAAGAGGATTGTTTAGTTTTGTTGGTCAGAAATGAGTGTGATGATGACTGTGAATGCCTCTACTCGTGTGTTTAATTAAATGTGTCTCTCCTATGCTCGAAGTGGGCCGGTACTGGGAGTGATTTCTACATACCATTAGCTCTCATGAACTGTTTGAAAAGTGGCCTGGACATGTAGGTCATATGCTGTATGATGCTTTGTGATTTTGTGAAGCATCTTGTATCTTGATCTTGCATACTTATGTATCATGATAGTGTGCATATTGTATCATGTGATAGCCAACAGTACCCAGCCCTGATATAAGCTATATATCGTCAGTATGCAGACTTCAAGCACTGAGTACTTCTAAATGATTACAATAATATTTTTATTTAAATTTGGGGCAAGTTTAGTGCAGTACATTTCCCTACCTTTGCTTCTGGATATCTGTCTACCATTTAGTTATTCTTTCTTTCTTTCGTTGCTAAGTATTTTTTTTTTCTCTGTAGGGCATTTGTTTTATCTCTTCTAATATTTATTATTTTATTTTGTATTTTTATTGTTGTATCTTTGGAATATCTCTGCTTCAGGTAAGACTGAAGGCTTTTCCCGTATCAAACAGTAGATGATGCAACTGAGTAAAACCTGCCAGTGTTATCAAAATCTGTTACAGATCCATCCAAGTTGAGAAGCATCAGGGGTTTTTCCACAGTACAATGATAGTTGATGACAAGATGAGTACATTGCTCTGCAAACATGCTCTTTGACACAGATAACATGTTAAAAAATAAGCAGAACTTGAGCTAAATATTAACAGCACAACAAACTAGTTGGGTTTTCTGCAAATTCATCATATATGCATATGGGAATGTCAAACGCCAACAAACAAAGGTCACAGTTAACTTAAAGGTGCTGACTAGGGTTAGTGTGACGAATCAGACATGCGAGGCAGATCCATTTGCAACAATTTAATAAGCAGTATCAAGCAAACATAAAACATTTCAGTAGAAGGATAACACAAAGGCAGATATGCTTGAAAGGTCCAGGCAGGAGCCCAGGGCTGTGGCTTAACTCAGGGTCAGAAACAGGCTCAGATCGGGGCAGGCAGCAGACAACAGGAAAACCGGAGACAGGCAAGGTTCAGGGCTGGCGGCGAGAATCAGAGTCCAGGTACAGGTGACGGTCACTTGGCAGGCTGCAGACAGTCAGAAAGGTTAGAAACAGGCAAGGTTCGGTAACACGGACAATCAGGAAAAACCAGAGATCGCTCGGACATGAAACACGGGGTGAGTCAATACTTCGCACAGGACGCCGAGATAACAAGGCAGATATAGCTTAGGGACCAGAGTTAATACAGAACAAGTGTAATGCAATCAGAGCGTAACGATCCATACTAAGCAGAAGTATGAGACACTTAGTATTCAGGAGAGAGAGCACGGGACTGAGAGCGCAGGGGATCACCAGGGCTAGACGCCGTAACAGTTTGGTGAAGAAAATATCCAAGGTCCAAACCTGAGGTCTAAACCTGGTTGTGCACTGGCCACCGCACAACTGGCCGCTTCGAACACAAACACAAGGATGGACCAAAATAATGTCCAGAGAAATGTATAAAAACATAAAAAAGAGGGCTAAATCGCCGTGGGTTACGCCAATGTGGGCTTGATGCAGGAAAAACGAAGGGTAGGTTTTAGTGAGAAAGTGAGAGGGGCATAAATGCGAATTACCCACGTCTGTTTGGATGAAGAGAGACATTTAAACATTAAAACAGACCAACTCACGCCTGTTTGGGCGGTGAGAAAAAATGATATTCGGCTCTGCTACATCATCACACTCACATGATGGCAGCCATTTTGTGTTTTACGGTCTGCGTCATTCAGGGGCATTTCACGACGCGTTTCGAGCTCGACCACAGCTCTCATCAGGCGATTTTGAATGACTACTGTCTCTTTTCTCCTCAGCTTTCAAAAAGGGGCGTGGCCCCTCTAACTGTCACACAAGCACCTTTCAGCATAAAATAATGCATCATAAATCATTTTTCTGCTATCAACCTTTTTGTTTTATTGTAATGCTCTACTGGGTGGTTGCCCTGCACGCTTAATAAACAAACTACAGCTGGTTCAAAACGCAGCAGCTCGAGTTCTTACCAGAACCAGGAAGTATGACCATATTAGCCCGGTTCTGTCAACACTGCACTGGCTCCCTATTAAACATCGCATCAATTTTAAAATATTGCTGATTACTTACAAAGCACTAAATGGTTTAGCTCCACAGTGCTTGAACGAGCTCTTAACGCATTATAGTCCTTCACGTCTATTGCGATCTCAAAATTCCGGCCAGTTAATAATACCTAGAATATCAAAATCGACTGCTGGCGGTAGATCATTTATATTTTATGATGCCATTAAAGCAACATGTGTGGTTTATGATGGACTGTGGTGCAGAAACAGTGGCAGTGTTTCACACTATTGGCTTACATTTCCCATGTTGTCTGTCAGTGGCCAAGTCACAATAACATATGGCTTTACTGAATAATTAAGTAAATATAATTTCTTAATAAATATACCTAAAGGAACCTCATTTCTTGACTGGCCACTCTCTGCTGTCTCCTTATGTGCTGTGTCAGCCACCGTAGCTGTCCTACGCTCTCTGAAAGGTAGGGGGCAGTGGTGGACTGGACAGAATGTTGCAATTCACTAACCTCACCACTAGATGCCACTAAATCTTACACACTGAACCTTCAAGAGGGGGGTCTGGGGGTCGTCCCCCTGAACAATGTGGGCTTTAAACACTTCATCTCCTGCATTCTGGGGAATTTTTCTGCACCAGTTCATTGAGGAAATGTCTATTTATATAAAAGGAAACACAAAATTCAGGTGACAATTCAAAAAATATAAATATAGTGTAATATAGTGCTGTAAGGCTCTCAGGCATTCTGTATTGCTGTCAAATATGTTTCTCCTGTTTTTTTTTTTTATTATTTCATCCCTGCGGAGTCAACACACATGCAGGCATGACTGAAGTAAGCTAAAGTCTTTAAATGTGCATGTTTATTTAACCTTTATTTATCCAGGTAAACTGTTTGAGAACCACTTCTCATTTACAAACATGACCTGATGACCAAGGCATGTTGCACCTTTTCACCTCAATGATAAATTAATTCATTTTAATTCAGTTATAAATTGGGCAAGGAACAGAGAGCAGAGGGGGTGGGGGCTAGTAAGAGATGTGATTGGGTTAGGGTTAGTATAGAAAATCACCCAATGGGCCGCTGTCTGTGCTTTATGGGCTGATTTTTTTAAAAACAGTTATATAAATAAATAATTTACGTTACACCGGCCCCAAAGGTGCGTCGCCGGTACACCAGATTACCAGTCCAGCCCTGGTTCCAGGCCTCTCTGTGTGGAGTCTGCATGTTCTCCCGTGTCTGCGTGGGTTCTCTCCGGCTGCCTCCCACCGTTCAAACACATGCAGGCTAGGCTAAGTGGTGTCTCTAAAATGGTCCTTAGGTGTGAATGCGATGCGAGTGTGAGTGGTTGTTTGTCTATGTGTGGCCCTGCGATGGACTGGCGACCCGTCCCGGGTGTACCCCGCTTTTCGCCCGATGTGAGCCGGGATTGGCTCCAGCCCCCCGAGACCCTGTACGCAGGATAAGGGGTTGACGATGGATGGATTTTCAGTGAGGAACAAATTCAGTTTCACAGCAAATTTATTCAATTTCATAATATTACAGTCAGTTAAAAAATTATTGGAATTAATACATTAAAATGATTCAATAATTTAAATTCAAATCTAAATTTAGTTTCTAGTGACACATTTATCTGCCCACACAGTCAGTGTTAAACTAATAAAACGAGTTATTAAAAGAGTTCAACATCAGAAAACATGGAGATACCACGTTTCATAAATGATCATCTTGACCTAATCTTTATTAAATGTCATATATATGTTCATTTTCCAGCATGAACAGAAGATAAGTGCTTCAGAGATCTCACACAGCTACAGCCAAACACTTCTGGTCATGACTGACAAAGAGAAGCCAGCCGAGGACAGAGTCCAGCAGGAGTCCAGCATGGATCCTCATTACTCAGTAAGAGTCAGCACAGAATGCCTGTTCAATGGCTCATGTGGACCAGAAGCAGACAGCGGCACTGTAGTGGAGATATCTGGAAGAGTTTCAGAAGATGGACTAACTGTGTCTGGCCTTGAAGCAGTCTTAAGCCGCGTTTCCACCGCAGGAACTTTCCCCAGGAACTAGGAACTTTGGGGTGGTACTCGGTGTGTTTACACCGCAGGAACCAGGGTCTAAATGAAGTTCCGGGTAAAAATTTACCCCCCAGAAAGTCCCTGCTGGCGAGGTAGTACTTTTTCAGAGTTCAGGAACTTTCGGGGTGGGACTTGTGCGCTGAACATGCTGATTGGTTGAGCTCACGTCACATTTGATTGGTTGAATCCACGCTGCATTTTATTTTAGCCGCCATTTTTAAAAATCGCACTTCCTGGCTTCGTGCAGTAAAGAGTTGTCTGGAAATGAATATGGAGTTTACCAAAAAATACGACCGCTGGACCGACGACGAGGTCCAGGCTTTAATAAGCGTATTTGCGGAAGAAGAAATCCAGCGGGAACTGGAAACGGCAATCCGCAATGAAAAGGTTTACCTCAAAATATCGAGTCGGTTATACGAGCTGGGCATTGTTCACACTGGAAAACAGTGCAGAGAGAAGTTAAAAAAATTAAAACAAGACTACAAAAAAGTCAAGGATCACAACAATAGAAGCGGATCCGATCGGCGGACTAACAAGTGGTTTGACCGTCTGGACGCGTTGTTGGGACACAGGCCGGCATTTTCTGGAGCAGCGGTGACAAAAGACTCTGCAATTTCATTTTTGGAATCCATTCATGAATCTGAGGACCAGTCGGTTGAAGGTAAATTATTACACATGTACATGATAAATATTATCGTCTTAAACTCGTTGCAGTGATAAAACAAACTAACTTTTTTCAACGTGTTTTTACAGATGAAATGAATGGCCCCGATGTGCAGGCAACAGAGACCAGCGTGTTTTCCCCAGCAATCACCAGTAGCCCTCATCCCATGTCTTCCGCCGAAACACACACACGACGAGGTATTAAACAACGTTGTCTGTTGATAAAAATATACTTCAAAACTAGGGGTGTAATAATATATCGTGCAACAATATATTGCAATACAAAAATGCAACAATACGTATCGTGGATAGTTCACCCAAAATAAAAAAAACTGTGAGGAAAAAAAATCAGGTTTTCAGAGTTTTAGTTGTCAGTACTACATTAAAATGATGTTGAGATTAATGTATAATATAATGCAATGGGGGGATATTTGTGGGTCCTGATAATGCCAAACATCTATATGTTACCAATGTTAAGCATATTCGTCTAAAATAATTCTGTATTTTCAGCTTCAGAATCATGAATATTTTTATTCTGGTGTCTCAATTGTCCTTGGGTTACAAGCACCAAGTCCAAGCTTATTCATTTAAACCCACAATGTAATATCAAAGTTAGCATTTTAATCAACAGTACATTTTTTGTTAACCTTTCATCATATGTCTTGGGAGTATCGCAATAACACTGTATCGTGATATGTTACACCCCTTTTCAAAACTGACCTAATTGTAATCCTAATGGTTTTGGGTCATTGTGTTATTTTTTTGATTGCAAACTTAAATGGTCCATGATAAAAATATGGAGCATGATGGCCCAACATAAGTTTCAAATTTAAGATTTTGTAGTGAAAACACTTAAAATAAGTATTTTATTGTTTTCAGGGTGGGCTTGTGTATTTATTGTCATGTGTTTCTGCACTTAGGGAAGAGGAAAAGGGATTGTGACTTCCTTGATGTGCTGAGGGACATGGAAGATTCTAACCGGACCGCCCTGCAGCTTGGACAAGAACAGCGTGACAAATATATGCAGCTGTTACTTGAGAGCCAGGCTGAGGAAAGAGAGATGAGGAGGCAGGAGTTGGCGTTCCTGCAGTCGGAAGCTGAAGAAAGCAGACGGCAGCAGAGGGACTTTCAGGCTGGGTTTCTGTCTGTTCTTGGACAGTTTGCCCAGTCATTCAAAAAGTAGCCACTTGAACTCAGACTGCACTTTAAATTGCACATTTGCATTTTTTTTTTTGCACAATTCAAATTTTTATATATTGTTTGCATTCCTGCAGAGGGCCGGGTTTCTGTCTGTTCTTGGACAGTTTGCCCAGTCATTCAAAAAGTAGCCACTTGAACTCTGAGATTGCACTTTAAATTGTACATTTGCATTTTTTATTTTTATTTGCACAATTCTAATTTTTATATATTGTTTGCATTCCTGCAGAGGGCCGGGTTTCTGTCCGTTGGACAGTTTGCCCAGTCATTCAAAAATACATTTGTATTTGTTTTTCTTTACACAATATATTACTGTTCTCGTAATTTATTTCTTTTCACATGATTGTATTTTAAAAATTATTTCAAATTATATTTTGTAAGCAGTACTTGCCTTGTGTTAAATAAAGTTTGTAAAATGTCACTTTGAGATCAAGTGCCTTTTCATCTCCATGGTAATTTTAGCTCTTACGGTAAGGTTTTGAAGTGCTGGTTAAATGTAAAACATTTCCGGTGAAAGTGCACAGGTTAAAATAAGCAAAGTGTAGGTAATTTAAGTCACTTATGAAATTACATTTTATATTTGACAGCCAAATATACAGGTGAAACTCAAATTTAGAAATATTGTGCAAAAGTTATTCAACTTTTTCAGTTGAATTCAGTAATTCAACTTAAAGGTGAAACTCGTATATAGACTCATTACATGCAAGGTGAGAGATTTTCAAGCCTGTTATAATTATGACTATGGCTTACAGCTTAGTTAATTACTGAAAAACAATTTTGCACGTTATTCAAATTTTTCAAGTTTCCCCTGTAAACAGAAGGTGATAACAATAAATTAAAACCAAAGCATGATTCAGAAGTAATCATTTTTATTTACAAAAAAAGTGTTACAAAGCAAAAACAATGTACAACAGGTGTATACAGCATAAAAAAAGGCGCATTACAGCACCTGAAGGTTATTTTTCCCTTACCAAAAAAAAAAAACTTTCTGGTGTGTAACCAGTGATACTGCAGTTTACTACATTGTAGTCAAAAGCTTCATTAGACCTGTACGTGCATCTAGACCCTCGGCCTCTACAGTGGATGACAGTGCCCCATCAGGCTGGTTGAATGTACCCGTAACCCATTCTTCTCTGAACTCATCACCATTCATTTCACAGAGGTTATGAAGAACACAACATGCTATCACCAGGGATTTGACCTTGTGTGTATTGCAGTCATTTCGTTTTAGCAAACACCTCCATCTGCCCTTTAGTCTGCCAAAAGCATTCTCAACCACCACCCTGGCTCTGCTTGTTTTATGGTTGTACACAAGTTGTTGGGGTGTCAGTCGTCCGTTGTCTGTGAAAGGTTTCATCAGCCAGCTCTTCAAAGGATAGGCTGCATCACCAAGGACATAGTACCCTACATCATGTCCACAAATGTTCTTGGTTACATCAGGTAGTAACAAACCCCGATCCACTAGGTCCCACAATCCTGACAAACGCAGCACTCTGGCATCATGCAGGCTACCTGGCGCTCCTAAAAAAACATTCCAAAAGAGACCTCTTCCGTCCACAACAGCCTGTAGGATGATCGAATGCCAGCCCTTTCGGTTGAAGTACTCTGTGTGGTACTCCTCTGGTCCAAGAATGGGGATGTGTGATCCATCAATTGCACCTACACACTGAGGCAAACCCCATCTGCACTCAAAATACGTCGCCATTTCTTTTAACTTTTCACTGTTTGGTAACTGGATAACTTCTTGCATGAGTACCTTCTCAACAGATGAGCAGAAATCGTGAACACAGTGACACACAGTAGCAACTCCGACTCCAAATAAATGAGAGATGCTTCTATACTCTGAGTTGGTCGCAAGTTTCCACAGTGCAATGGCGATTCTTTTTTGAATGGGTACACAATGTCGGTAGTTTGTGTCATGTCTCTCCAGTTGGGGTTGCAATCGACGACAGAGGTACAGAAAAGTATCCTTAGACATCCGGAAATTCTTTATCCACTGTGCTTCGGTGAAAGTTGGAACCACGCTGTCCCACCATTCTGTTGTTCTAGTGTGTATCCAAACCGATCGCGAAACACGACGCATTCGATAGTACTCCCATATCTAAAACACACAAAAGTTGCAAAAAATAAGTTGATGTAATCGATAATAACATTATTCACAACTCTTGTTCATTTTGATGGATTAATTTCTTACCAATCTTGTTCTTTCTGCCCGATGGCGCGCGTTCGTCCCATCCATCTCACGGTCAATGTCCGCTATAGCTGATAACAAACGTTGTCTACTTTTATATCTAGCATTACGAGCTTTCTGAATACGCTTTAGTATTAGTGCTCGTCTCTTTTCTGCCGTTTTGTTCATTACCTCGTTAGTAAACCAATAGATCACACACAAAAGCAGCACAGCTTGAATCTCCTCCATACTTAAAACGCGCTCAAAACTCAAAACAAACGCGCTTCCTGTCCGTCGCAGACTGGGAGGAGCAGTCGCACGCAGTTCAACGTCACCAGACTAATTTACATAATCTTCCCTGTACTTTAGACCGCGGTGTAAACGCAGTAAGCAACCGGTCTGGGGCAAAAAAAGTTCCTATGAAAAAAGTTCCTGGGACAAATAGTTCCTGGTAATTGCGGTGGAAACGCGGCTTTAGAAACAAACCAGGAGAATCACCAGCTCTACCAGGTCATGAATCAGCCTGACTCAGTTCCTCTTGACCTAACTCCACCAAGACCGGTTGATCATAGCACACAGTATGACCACCAGCAGATCCTCATTATGCAGGATGACCCTACTGTCAGGAAAGCTGCTGCTTCTCTCTATGAGAAACGTCCAACAGTGACCTCTGTCTACGCTCTTGATGAAAACCAGAGACCCGAACTGATCCACGGTGCCTCTGTGCCTCTGTCAGAGGACAGCCGACTGACGCTGGTAGGCCACGGTGAGAGAGACAGCTCTGGAGAGACGAGACTGGCAGGGTACACAGCTCGAGACGTCGCCAGAATCATTCAACACACCTTCAGGACGGGCGACAGAATCAAAACTACCAGTGTGGTGGCCTGTAAGGTCGGGTCAGATGAAGAGTTTGCTGAAGCCCTGCTGAGGGAGCTCCATGAGACGGCCCACATCGAGACCGAGCTGCACCTCAGGAACGCTGTGCTCCAGGTCAGACACACAGGAGAGATCATCACCCAGGAGATCTCAGAGGAAGGGCTGCAATGGAGACATAATGATGACAGCAAGAGTTTTCTGAGAGGATTCTTAGAATCTTTATGAATATGGGCCCTGGACTTTTCTCTCAGTATAAATCGAGTAGGCCTACACTGAAGTGTAATTTTAAGTATATTTCTGAGAAGTACATAAAATGTAGACTGAAAGTATACTTTCTTATTTTAAGTTTAAAAGAAGTATACTAAGTGTGAAAAACACCAAGCTTATATTAGCTACTGCTACTATTCCCCACCAATTCACAAGCACAAGAGAAAAAGTATTTTGTACTTACATTTAATACCCCTGGAACTCAATGGAAGTTGTTTGAAGATGACATAGTTGGTAGTGTTGTTATAACCAGTCAACTGAACCAACAATCTTTTCACAAAACTGACAAAACCTCGTCAAACTGTCAAAATCCATCAACATTCCGTGCATGAGCTACTTTCTGACATCATATCTGAATATCAAAATACATGATAGAAACATTTTGTTAAACCACTTACAAGTGTTATGTTGACAACACCATTGACGACACTATTGAAACAATTACTTTTTATTACAACTGTACATGAATAAATAGGCCATTTGGCCCTGGACTAATAGGGTATTCTATTTGTCCATTCTATTGGCTCTATTCTATTGTGCTGGCTGCACAAGTCTAATTTAAGGCTCTCACAAATAAATAGTATGGGTATATTATACATTTTCTGAGTCATCAGAGTGCCTTGAGTATTGAAGTTGTTGAGTTTTGTGTCCATGGTGTTCTTTCATGCCACAGGGATAAAAGAAAGCATACAGTTTAGGCGGAAATTGTGAAAAAATGTGTGTTATTTCTGGTTTAAAGAAGTCTTGTGACCTCTGTGTTTGTCAGACAGATTCAGTAAAATCTGGGCTTAAATGAAAGCCTAAAAGGTCCCCTTTCCAACGATACCAAGCACCATATTATAGAATACTGACAATATCCCTAGCATGGGCCTAAACCAGATATACACCAGATTTCAAAAATGGAATTTATTTTAGGGGGTTAGTAACTTCATGAGCTCAAAAAAGTGATTTCGCTACCACCGCTGCACTGCTATCGTGATTTTTCTAATATTAGGGGTGTATACCTTGCCAAAAAACAATGATAACATTTGCCCCCCCGTTGATACCGATGGACCAAATTTGGGGCCCTGGCTCATGGACTAAGTCTCTGAGTTCATGCTGACAGCGGCAGCGCCTGCGCAACCAGTGGGCGGGGCTTATGAATATGCCGCTACTGTTGGCTCTCAGCGGTGTCAGTCACTGCAGCACAATCAGTGATTGGATGAATTGCGTGCTATTGCCCAGTGGTGTAATTGAGTGCATCGAGAGAGAAAAAAATGAAATAATTAAAAAAAATTTAATTTGTCCAGAACAGAGCGACACGACTTAATTTAAACTGTTATAGAAGAGCTAATATACTAAGAATGCACTGGTGAAGGATTGTCTCTCTGCTTTATTTTATAAGAAATATCTCTCTGTCTAGAGTTCCTAATGTCCTGTACTCTCAACTTTTGTACAGTAGTACTAGTCATAATTTTTACACCAGGCATGAACAAAAGGGATGTTTTTTATTTCCTGTTTCGAAAACCACTGCAAAACAACGGACTGTAATGTATAGAGGAATGCAAATATGGAATCATTTACCATTGATATCACATTTTTACAAAAAAAAATAGTTTTAAAAAAATATTTAAAGGAACATTTAATGGCACAATATATAGTAAACTGTTGATTTTGATATTTGGAATGAATGTTGGGTTCGTGTGTTTCATTGACTTGACTTTTTATAGTTGTTGATTAAATGTAGTTTTGTATGTTTTACTTGTTGGGACCCCAGGAAGAGTAGCCACTGCCTAGGTAGAGGCTAATGGGGATCCAAATAAACTAATAAACTTAGATCATTGATGGAAAATACCATTTACAGCCAATACAGGCAATTTACTGAGGAAAGGTTTTTTTTTATCTCCACCACTTTTATTAGGTGTCCTCAAAAGGTGCCCATACATATCTGTCAGATTTGTTGTAAATATCTCATTCTGTTTTGAAGTTTAGACACTTCTATTTATGAGAGCATAAAAAAATGATCCATGGGTGACAATGATTGGATTTTTTTTTTTTTTTTTTTTTTTTTTTGGTCAGTTCCTATCATAATTTTGACATTTGGGCATTGTTGTTTGGCTATTAGCATAGGTCATTGTTTTCAAATTTCCTGTGGTGTTTTTGTCTCGATCGGAAGATAATCGCAAGTTTTTTAAGTGCTAAATGACAATGATACACAAACTATAAGGCGAAACCTGGCATATTTGGTATCGTTGGACTCGGGAAGGATTCAGGATTTCAACAGACTAACAGTTGGGTGGGTTTATGGCCATTTTCATGACTTTTTCCCGTTAGCGCACCAAGTGGCCAATCGTCGTGATTTTTTTCAAGTGACCTCAGATTGAGCTCATGAACATGTGTCCCGAGTTTAGCGAAAATATCTCTTTCCGTTCACAAGTTATAATCGTTTTAGTAAAAGTGGCCCTGGTGCCATCAAATATTTTGGTTCCCCTTAGCGACTGTGAATTTAAATTGAGAATTTTTTTGATGATTATTGATAGTCACTGTCCAGAGAATATTTGTGCAGTGGTTTTGTTCCAATCAGGCTAAAAACCTAGGAGTACTTCGCAAAAGTAGGTTTTTCAAAAAAACTCAATTTACTCGAAATTGGGGCGAGCAAATCCATGCATCTTGTCCTTTGTACTGTGCTTGAGATTTTAATAAAACAAACAAACAAACAAACAACAAAAACCCTATCAGCAAGTACTGTTTGACCTGGTTAACAATTTACTAACACAATTTATATTCTACAGATCACTATATACATGCAAGATTACATGGACTGTAAATCCTTAAACACTTACCAAATAACTAACAATGCATGCCAAACAGCATTTTGTTTCAACACACTAGCCGCTTTTACGACCGAAGGAACCTTTTCACAGTTCCTAGAACTATTGGCTAAAGTACCCGTATGTTCCTGCGGTGCGAACACGCCGACTAGGAACGACTTTAGTTCTAGGAACTCCATTTGGAGGAACTAATTTACTCCTACTTCAGAGTAGGGTCTAAACCAGCACTATAGGAACTACCCGTAACGTTAGTGTACGCTGATGACCGAACGCACGCAAAACACCAGCACGCGCCATTTTTAAAACAGCTATATGTAAACACACAGATTATAGCCTATTTACTCCAGAAACTAGATACAAACATGGAAAACAGTGATAGATGGGCCTCTAAACCTTTATGCTGAAGAGAAAATCCAACGCAACTTTGAGAAGACCAAGTCAAACATGATTATGTATTTCTGCCCAGCTAGCAACACTGGACATCAACCACACGGCATAGGCTAATAACTTTTTTTTTCATATACTGTGTGTACTTTCTATAACAATTCTACCTAATAACATATTAAACAGTACTGTTAGACAGATCGCTAACTAATGAAGACAGAGAATGCGAGCATTGTTTGCTCTGGCGTTCTCAGCGCCATCAAAATAAAGGTCCGTCGCTCCGTCAAAATAAAAGTCACCGTGCTTGCGTCACTCCCTTACCCCTCCTACCAGCTCCTATGGCCACTTGGCCAGTGCGAACGCAAACAGCAAAACCGAGTCTGGGGGAGAGTAGTTCATAGAACTGTTTAGAAGTGGACAGTTCCTGTAACTACTTGGTTGGAAAGCGGCTACTGTTAGACTTACATCATGCACATCCTCTTCATCACGTTGAGAGGACAACTTCAGGTCTGTTTAAAAACAATTAAAAACAACACTCTTAGCCGTTAAGGCAAAAAGCACTGAATTTGCCAGTCATAAAACAAAGAAATATACATATGTAGCCTGTGGATTTGAGTTGCTCTCTTTTCCCTCTCTTCTCCATCTTTCTTCGCCTCTCGCTCATGTTCACTCTTTCCCGTATTGCTACGTCACCTAATGTGGGTGGGAGAGGTTGGCAATTAAGCGCAGGCAGGTGTATAAGCACCTGGGGTCCTCATGCCGGTAGCCATTCATTGTAGCTAGCTATTGACGCGTTGGAGTGCAGCAGTGTTCCTGGGTGCTGTTTGTCGTGCAAGGTAGGTCTAAACTAGCTGTTGTTGAATGACTATAATGGTTATTTGCGTTCAGTGCACTAAGGGAAGTTTTAATGTTTTCTTGATGGGCTAAGGTGTTACCGAGTGATTGCCAACGGCGCTACTGTCTTGTGTGTGTGCATGCGTTTCCAAAACACGTTGGGGATGCCTAGAGTGACAAGCGTATAGAGAAGGTACCCTTTTATTTCATCTGTTTTAGCATATCTCTGTTGGTCTATTACGTTAATTGTAATGGGGCTCCGTTGTTATGTTCGCTAGCGTCCAGTGACCCTGGTGAATGCGTGAAGCACGGAACACTGTCTACTCACCCAATCGCTAGCTTGCAAAAGGTATGTTATGGCTTTAATAATAAGGTGTTTGGTAAAAAGCAAAACGTGTAACAAAGTTATGTGCTTATGGTTTTTTGCTAAAGAAGTAATGGTAGAGGGTTTTTCTCGCAGTAAATCTACTGGCTCACGTCTGATTAGGATTTAACAGTATGTCATTTATGGGTCTCGCGTTTGCCGTGTGTGCGCATGTATTTAGTAGCTATATGTAAACAGACTACTGATTATGACTCTTAGGCGCACAGAGCACTCAACTGGGTCTTTTGTTTCTTTTTTTTTTTTTGTTTGTTTGTTTTTATAGAGGCTACAGCAATCAGATTGTCGGCTGCTGTTCTCTTGAATGTGTTTGAATGTGTATGTATGTGCAGGTGCTGCTTCTTAGACATTTTTTTTCGTTTGGTTTATTGATTTATTGTATTTTTCTTTTTTTTCTTTTCTTTTACCACTAGCCGGTGGGCTGTAAGATATGTGTGTTAGTGAACTGATGGTGGCCACCGGCTAGCGGTTTCTTCTCTTTGCTTGTTTTCTCCCCCCTTCCCTATTAATAGCCTATTGTGGATTGGGCCCATAAGATAGATTAGCCTATCGGGCTCTAGTCTGGTTTCCTTAGAGTGTTTCACCCATTTGAAACTGAGGTGTGCAGTGTAATGCTGTGAAGCGTGCATCTGTTGTAATAGCTCAACAAGCAACGTTGCTGTGGTGTGTAAGCTGAGTTTGTAGTGTTTGTTCTACTCTAAAGTGGTGTGCTTTAGCTCACGGTGGTAACGAAACCTAGGCCTGTTTAAGCTTACATTCTGGTGGCTCACTCTACTATGGCTTATCCCTGTTAAATGATGAATTTGTGTGTTATTTATTGACTATCTAAAGCGACTCATTTTTTTTAACTAAGATAAAATAAACATTGTATCTTTTTACTTGCTAAACCAAGCCTGTGCGTGGTTCTTTTAAAAAAGGGAGAGTCCCCTTGCTCTCACCAGTCTTGTCCAAGGGGTGGCGTAGTCAGTACTGCCATCGCCCACCAGGAGGGGGCAACAATTGGCGTAGTCGGCAGGATAGCATTTGTGTCGCTAGATTAGTTTATTCAAGCAGCACCTGTGTGTGTGTGTGTGTGTGTGTGTGTGTGTGTGTGTATCTGGGAGAGAGAGGGTACGCAAGTGTGTATAGAGAACAGCAGCTGGCAACAAAATGAGTGATGGAGAGGAGTCCGCGGTGGAGCGACAGCAGCTGCAACGACGTTTGGAGCAGCTCCAGGCTGAAAATGAGAGACTTTCGGGGGGAGGGACAGCGGGCAATGCTAGTAGCAGTACTAGTACCCAGCCGGTTCGACGAGAGCAAGCGTTCTTTATACCTCGAGAGCGGCGATGCCCAAAGTTTTCTGGCTCCACAACTGCAGGGTCTTTGTCTGTTGAAGAATGGACTGAAGAGGCAAAAAGTTGTATTCGGGCAACGCATATGTCTAATTTTGACAAGGCCCTGTTTTTGTTTGATCACTTAGAGGGTGAAGCCCGAAATGAGATTAAGTACCGTTCTATAGCCACACGTGAAAACCCTGAGTCGATAATTGAAGTCTTAAGGGAAGTATATGGGTGTGCTAAATCATATGTGTACTGGCAACAGCGTTTCTTTAACAGAAAACAAAAGGACAATGAAACTTTGTTCGAGTTCTCTCATGCTTTAATGGAAATGTTGGATAAAGTAAAACAGTCAAATGAAGGTGCCATTAGGAACCCTGATATTGTTTTGCGAGACCAGTTCTGTGAAAATGTCTGTGATCCTATGTTGCGCAGGGAACTCAAGCGACTGGTACGAGCAGATAGTGGGTTGACTCTTCTAGCCGTACGGAAAGAAGCTATAAGGTGGGTGCAGGAGGGTCAGTCCAACCGAGACCGTAGTTACCGTGCTTCAGGCGCAAGCAGTGAAGCTCAGGTTGTGTCGCAATGTGTTACAGCCCCACAGTCATCGGAATTCATTGAATTAAAAGATTTGGTCCTTAAGCAACAAGCTCAGTTAGACATGCTCGTGAGGCAGTTAGGACACCATAGTGGTAGATCACAGCCCCCTCCACCACACCGGGGTGGGCGATACAAACGTGCCCCCAATGGTCAGCCCATTTGTCTACGGTGCGATCAGCCAGGCCATATAGCCCGTTACTGCCAGGCAGTTCCCCCCACCCACAATAGTAGGTTAGCTTTACGTTTGCCCCCTGATATCCCCCCTAACCAAGCACCGGGCCCAGACAACCTCCCTAGTCAATCGGGAAACTAGAAATTCCCAGTGTGCAGAGCCACACGCTGGGAAGGGATGTGTCTGGCTCAATTTATCCTCAATCATATGATAGGTTAGTTAAAACTTGCCCTGTATTGTCTGTTTCTATGGGAGACGTAACAGTTCCCTGCTTGATTGACACTGGGTCAATGGTGACCACCATCACCGAGAGTTTCTTTCAAGAGCATTTTCATCATCTACAAAAGAAGGATTGTAGATGGCTTGGACTTAAGGCCGCTAATGGTTTAGACATCCCCTATATTGGTTACCTAGAGTTGGATGTGGGGGTACTGGGGCAATGCATTCAGGGGAGGGGAATTTTAATTGTTAAAGACCCCGAGAATAGTACTCTTAAAGATCGTAAGCTTGTAACACCCGGGATACTGGGAATGAATGTAATTGGGGAATGCTATCAGGTCCTTTTTAAACAACATGGGTCACAGCTCTTTCATTCCCTCCCTGTGAAATCGGCGGCACCGGCAGCCCGACGTGCGTTGAGACACTGCGAACAGATCCAGGCCATCGTAAATGCACCGAAGCCGTTCAAAGTGAAAGTCCATGGGAAACGGGCAGTCTGCCTGGAGGCAGGAGCCCTAACCATGGTCCCGGTTACATGCCCCCAGCTTGAGTCCGTAGAGTTTTTGCTGGAGCCCTTGGACTTTGACGAGGAGCAATTGCCCGAAGGCCTACTAGTGTCCCCTACCCTGGTGCCGGCTAGAAAGGGTTGTCTATATGCACCTGTAGTGAATGTGGGTAACACAAAGGTATGGTTGTCCCCACGCCGCCCTATTGGTACTGTACAAGTTGTGGCAGCAGCTGTAACAGGAACCGCTGCCTCTATATCAGTCGACCCTTCATGGGAACAGTGTCAAGCTTATGTATCCACCCAGGAGGTAGTTGAGTGCTGCAGTGTTCCTGAGTTCATGGTGCCAGACTTTCCGGGGTTGACCCAGCAACAAGCTGCTGAGGCCAGGGCCCTCCTTGTCCAGTTTAGTAACATCTTTTCCCAAGGGGAGGGAGACCTAGGATGCACGTCCTTAATCAGCCATGAGATTCCCCTGTTGGACAATGCTCCTGTTCGACAGCCATATCGTAGGATTCCACCCTCCCAGTATGAAACTGTAAAAGCGCACATCCGACAGCTCTTAGATAGTAAAGTCATCAGAGAAAGTAGCAGTCCATATTCTTCTCCCATAGTCTTGGTGACTAAGAAGGATGGGAGTTTGCGCCTTTGTGTAGATTACAGGCAGCTAAATGCAAAAACCCGCCGTGACGCATATCCCCTTCCCCGTATCGAAGAATCGTTGGATGCACTTTCAGGAGCAAAATGGTTCTCCACCTTGGACCTTGCAAGTGGATACAACCAGGTGCCAATGGTGGAGCAGGATAAACCTAAGACCGCCTTCTGTACGCCTTTTGGCCTATTTGAGTTTAACAGAATGGCATTCGGACTGTGTAATGCGCCTGGAACGTTCCAGCGTTTAATGGAGCGCATGTTTGGCGATTGCAGATACCAGTCCGTTTTACTGTACCTGGACGATGTAATCGTCTTTTCCACCACCGTCCAGCAGCATTTGGGAAGACTGGGAGAGGTGTTTTCCCGTCTGCAAAAACAGGGGCTAAAAGTAAAACTGTCAAAATGCCGTTTCTTCCAGCACCAGGTTAGTTACTTGGGGCATGTGGTCTCCGCTGAGGGAGTAGCTACGGATCCCGCCAAGATAGAGGTGGTTAAGGAGTGAATACATCTGGCTGAATTACGATCTTTCCTGGGTTTCGCGAGCTATTATCGCCGTTTCGTGGAGGGATTTTCAAAGCTGGCAGCCCCGCTCCACCATCTGGTAGGAAAACTCAGTGGACCTCGAAGGAAGGGAAAGACCCCCCCAATTCCTCTGGCCTCGGCATGGGATGAAGGATGTGAGCAAGCATTTCTGTCTCTGAAGGAGCGACTCACCTCGGCTCCTGTGCTGGCTTATGCCGACTTTAAGAAGCCCTTCATCTTGGAGGTAGATGCCAGCCACGGAGGTCTTGGTGCAGTCCTCTCCCAAGAGCATGAAGGGAAAGTACGCCCAGTTGCGTTTGCCAGTCGGGGACTCAGAGCTGCCGAAAGAAATATGGAGAACTATAGCTCCATGAAGCTCGAACTACTTGCGGTAAAATGGGCAGTTACGGAAAAGTTCCGTGAATATTTGCTGGGGAACCATTTCACAATCCTTACTGATAATAACCCCCTGAGCCATTTGCACATGGCAAAGCTGGGAGCAACCGAGCAGCGGTGGGCTTCTCAACTGGCGTCATTCAATTTTACCCTCCGATATCGTCCGGGCAAGAGCAATCAGAATGCGGACGCTCTTTCTCGCCAGTATCTGGAACGCTTCACCTTAGGGACAGAGGTCCCCGTGTTGGGCGCATTGACCAGCCTTGGTCCGACACCGGCCATAGAGGGCCAATGCGAGGAGGTGGTGGCCTTACCGGGGCGTACACCTCAGGATCTCAGCTCGCTTCAGGAAGCTGACCCAGCCATCGGGCCCGTGAGGAAGTACTATCAAGAAGGGCGACGGCCAGGTGCAATGGAGCGTGAAGCGTTACCCAAGTCCAGTAGAGCCCTGCTCCGGCACTGGGACCGCCTAGTTAACGAGGAAGGAGTTCTGTATCGCCGGATTCATGCACCAGGGGGGGGGTCCAGAGACTCTCCAGCTGTTGCTGCCTCAGTGCCTGCAAGCTGAAGTCCTACGGAGTGTTCACGATGAGCAAGGGCACCAAGGCCTGGAAAGAACACTCCAGCTACTCCGAAGCCGATGTTTTTGGCCCAGTATGACTAAAGATGCTGAACAGTGGTGCCAGCAGTGTCAGCGATGCGTTCTGGGGAAGGCCGTCCAGCCCAAAGTCCGTACGTATTGGAGCACGATGCAAGCCACTAGACGAAATCCTGGCTCTTGATTTCACTCTGTTAGAGCCGGCCAGTGATGGACGAGAGAATGTCCTGATTCTCACAGACATATTTACAAAGTACTCGCAGGCTGTCCCTACTAAAGATCAAAAAGCTCCTACTGTGGCCAGGGCCTTGGTGCAGCAATGGTTCCATAGGTTTGGTCCCCCAGCTCGTATACACTCTGACCGAGGGCGAAACTTTGAGAGCCTCTTGATCCAGCAACTGTGTCAGATGTACGGTATACAAAAGAGCCGCACCACTCCGTACCATCCTCAAGGGAATGCCCAGTGTGAGCGGTTTAACCGCACCCTCCATGACTTGCTGCGCACACTACCTGAGACAGAGAAGCGTCGCTGGCCACATCATCTGCCTCAGCTCACCTTTGCCTATAATATTACCCCACACCAGACCACAGGGCATACACCATATTATCTGATGTTTGGCCACCACCCAAGATTGCCAGTTGACTTCTTGCTTGGTATCAGGGAGGTTGCTCCAGACACCAACACCCTAGAAGAATGGGTTGAAAAGCACCAGCAAAGTGTCAGGATGACTCATGAACATGTCAGGCAGAGATCAGAAGAACTGGCCCTTAGGCGGAACCAGAACCACAATGATCAGGTGAACGATGCCGGCTTCCAGGAGGGAGATTTGATCTATCTGCGGAACCATCCACATGGGAGAAATAAAATCCAGGACTACTGGAACTCTGTGGCCTATCGAGTTGTACGCTGTCCTTCTGGAGCAGGAGCGGTATACACGGTGATCCCTGCGGATGCGGGTGGACCTGTTCGACAGGTACATCGTTCTGAGATGCGCGCCATCCCTATGGGATTGAGGCCCGGGCCAGGTGGTGTTCCTGGTCCAGCTTGGGAAGAGGAGACCCTCAAAGATCCTCTTGCCGGGAACGATAGTGATGCCCGAGATGTGATCATTTGGTATGGGGCGGAACAAGAACCTCAAGCTGTACCTGCGCCAACCGGCACCTCAGCATCTGACGACATTGAGGATATGGCTGAGGTGCCTGAGGACAATACGGTGGCTGTGCGCCGGTCAGCAAGGTCTACGGCAGGGCAGCACTCCAATCTCTACCATCTACCCCGGCCAACTTGTGGCAGAAATGATGGCCCATCAGGAATAGAGGATGAAGACTCCCGGGCATGAGGTGTCATCGTCGGGCCGCCGATTCATTTGGAGGGGGTGGATTGTAGCCTGTGGATTTGGGGTGCTCTCTTTTCCCTCTCTTCTCCATCTTTCTTCGCCTCTCGCTCATGTTCACTCTTTCCCGTATTGCTACGTCACCTAATGTGGGTGGGAGAGGTTGGCAATTAAGCGCAGGCAGGTGTATAAGCACCTGGGGTCCTCATGCCGGTAGCCATTCATTGTAGCTAGCTATTGACGCGTTGGAGTGCAGCAGTGTTCCTGGGTGCTGTTTGTCGTGCAAGGTAGGTCTAAACTAGCTGTTGTTGAATGACTATAATGGTTATTTGCGTTCAGTGCACTAAGGGAAGTTTTAATGTTTTCTTGATGGGCTAAGGTGTTACCGAGTGATTGCCAACGGCGCTACTGTCTTGTGTGTGTGCATGCGTTTCCAAAACACGTTGGGGATGCCTAGAGTGACAAGCGTATAGAGAAGGTACCCTTTTATTTCATCTGTTTTAGCATATCTCTGTTGGTCTATTACGTTAATTGTAATGGGGCTCCGTTGTTATGTTCGCTAGCGTCCAGTGACCCTGGTGAATGCGTGAAGCACGGAACACTGTCTACTCACCCAATCGCTAGCTTGCAAAAGGTATGTTATGGCTTTAATAATAAGGTGTTTGGTAAAAAGCAAAACGTGTAACAAAGTTATGTGCTTATGGTTTTTTGCTAAAGAAGTAATGGTAGAGGGTTTTTCTCGCAGTAAATCTACTGGCTCACGTCTGATTAGGATTTAACAGTATGTCATTTATGGGTCTCGCGTTTGCCGTGTGTGCGCATGTATTTAGTAGCTATATGTAAACAGACTACTGATTATGACTCTTAGGCGCACAGAGCACTCAACTGGGTCTTTTGTTTCTTTTTTTTGTTGTTGTTTGTTTGTTTTTATAGAGGCTACAGCAATCAGATTGTCGGCTGCTGTTCTCTTGAATGTGTTTGAATGTGTATGTATGTGCAGGTGCTGCTTCTTAGACATTTTTTTTCGTTTGGTTTATTGATTTATTGTATTTTTCTTTTTTTTCTTTTCTTTTACCACTAGCCGGTGGGCTGTAAGATATGTGTGTTAGTGAACTGATGGTGGCCACCGGCTAGCGGTTTCTTCTCTTTGCTTGTTTTCTCCCCCCTTCCCTATTAATAGCCTATTGTGGATTGGGCCCATAAGATAGATTAGCCTATCGGGCTCTAGTCTGGTTTCCTTAGAGTGTTTCACCCATTTGAAACTGAGGTGGGCAGTGTAATGCTGTGAAGCGTGCATCTGTTGTAATAGCTCAACAAGCAACGTTGCTGTGGTGTGTAAGCTGAGTTTGTAGTGTTTGTTCTACTCTAAAGTGGTGTGCTTTAGCTCACGGTGGTAACGAAACCTAGGCCTGTTTAAGCTTACATTCTGGTGGCTCACTCTACTATGGCTTATCCCTGTTAAATGATGAATTTGTGTGTTATTTATTGACTATCTAAAGCGACTCATTTTTTTAACTAAGATAAAATAAACATTGTATCTTTTTACTTGCTAAACCAAGCCTGTGCGTGGTTCTTTTAAAAAAGGGAGAGTCCCCTTGCTCTCACCAGTCTTGTCCAAGGGGTGGCGTAGTCAGTACTGCCATCGCCCACCAGGAGGGGGCAACACATACAGTGGATCTTCAGTCTGAAGTGGAGCACAAGCTGAATCCCCTCCAGCCTCATGTGACCCATCCGCAGCTGACTGTGCGGAGGACACTTCCTGCTTGTGTGGACAACATTCTAATTTGTTATTTCTTTGAAAATGTTTGTAAAAGTAAAAATGTCATGCACACTAACCTGAAAGGATAGTTCGATTGCAATTTGTCATCACTGACGCTCCTGTCTGCCTTGCTGCCTGCTGTGAGTTTGTTTGCTTCGGTGCTGTAAGCTCCGTCTTAGCCTCGTATTTCTTTGTTTTGAACCATCATTTACTACAATTTCTAGTTGTACTACTAAAAACAGCTTACCCAACATCTCAGATTAACCTGACATCGCTAGCTTCCGTTACTACTAGCACAACACGCTAGTAATTCGCTAGCCTGTTAACGCGCCACCCGTGCGCTCAGTTATTTATTTATTTATTTTTCTCTCGCGCGTCCGCGCCTTTGAGTTCATAAAAAGCCCAGGTGAGTAAAGGGGGTCGCACACCGGACGCGCAGCTCATCGCCTCGCCGCGCAGCGCCACGTCTTTTAAATTCGAACACATTATTCTCTATGAGAGTACACACACCGGCGGCACCTTTCGGCGTCTGTCCGTGGCGCCCAGCAACGGCTCAGGGCCGTGTTCAAAATCCTGCCGCCACAGAGCGCCATTTACATAGTTTTATATTAAATTTACATTTATATGTCTCAAATCGTAGTCAATGTATATACGGACTTCACCCTGTGCTGCAATATACATTTAGTTTTATATTTATTTACAGAAATCAGAAAATTGCTGATGTTATCGAATTTTCAGGTGAGAGTTGTCCTAGACGTGGCGCGGCGCGGCGCTGAGCTGCGCGTCCGGTGTGCGACCCCCTTAAGAATCAAGTCAAGTCAAGTCATCCTCATTTATATAGCGCTTTTAACAATGTAGATTGTTTCAAAGCAGCTTTACAGAGATAAACATATAATTTAAGGTAAGATTGTTTTGGCTTTATAGCGGTTCTTTAATAAAGTTATTTTCCAGCTAAAGTTATTGTTCATTGATTTGCTTCCGTCGCAACGATCATTTGTTATTAAATTAGGGGCCGCTAAGACGACACCATTCTCTCTACACAGACTTTAAACGCGAACCTGTGAGAAACGCTGATGGCGTTCACATGCGCATTAAGAATTGGTTCTATAGTTATGTGCGTTTGAAAATACGCAGGTTTGGAATTCCCTACAAGCCAAGCCTAAACAAAGTACTGGTGTTTCCTTATAATTTTTTGATACAGAATTTTATTTTATTTTATTTTGTTACTTCGGGGTAGGAACGCGAAACGAATTTCCGACAACGCTTTATCTGTAGAGTGGTAGTGGGATCCTCCATAGGGAGAGACTAGTTGGCACTTCAGCACTGCGTTGTCATCGGGTCCAGGAGAAGGTCCTTCATCAGATCTGGATACGGCCTGGATCCGGCAGGCTGCGGGAAAACCTCGGGATAAATAAAGACACTAAAATTAGCGTAGATGCCATTCTTCTTATGATGTAACGAGTACATCAGGATTTATGGGAAGTGTTCCCGGTTCCGGCTGACCTAATCTATGCAGCCTAACATTGAATTATAGAAGTCTATAATGTGTTATGTGAATGCTAGGTCAAAGAGATGTGTCTTTAGTCTAGCTTTGAACTGACAGAGTGTGTCTGCTTCCCGGACAATGTTAGGAAGACTGTTCCAAAGTTTTGGTGCTAAATAGGAGAAGGATCTACCGCCAGCAGTCGATTTAGATATTCTAGGTATTATTAACTGGCCGGAATTTTGAGATCGCAATAGACGTGACGGACTATAATGCGTTAAGAGCTCGCTCAAGCACTGCGGAGCTAAACCATTTAGTGCTTTGTAAGTAATCAGCAATATTTTAAAATGTATGCGATGTTTAATAGGGAGCCAGTGCAGTGTTGACAGAACCGGGCTAATATGGTCATACTTCCTGGTTCTGGTAAGAACTCGAGTTGCTGCGTTTTGGACCAGCTGTAGTTTGTTTATTAAGCGTGCAGGGCAACCACCCAGTAGAGCATTACAATAAAACAAAAAGGTTGATAGCAGAAAAATGATTTATGATGCATTATTTTATGCTGAAAGGTGCTTGTGTGACAGTTAGAGGGGCCACGCCCCTTTTTGAAAGCTGAGGAGAAAAGAGACAGTAGTCATTCAAAATCGCCTGATGAGAGCTGTGGTCGAGCTCGAAACGCGTCGTGAAATGCCCCTGAATGACGCAGACCGTAAAACACAAAATGGCTGCCATCATGTGAGTGTGATGATGTAGCAGAGCCGAATATCATTTTTTCTCACCGCCCAAACAGGCGTGAGTTGGTCTGTTTTAATGTTTAAATGTCTCTCTTCATCCAAACAGACGTGGGTAATTCGCATTTATGCCCCTCTCACTTTCTCACTAAAACCTACCCTGCGTTTTTCCTGCATCAAGCCCACATTGGCGTAACCCACGGCGATTTAGCCCTCTTTTTTATGTTTTTATACATTTCTCTGGACATTATTTTGGTCCATCCTTGTGTTTGTGTTCGAAGCGGCCAGTTGTGCGGTGGCCAGTGCACAACCAGGTTTAGACCTCAGGTTTGGACCTTGGATATTTTCTTCACCAAACTGTTACGGCGTCTAGCCCTGGTGATCCCCTGCGCTCTCAGTCCCGTGCTCTCTCTCCTGAATACTAAGTGAATGCTCGTTTTATTAGTTTAACACTGACTGTGTGGGCAGATAAATGTGTCACTAGAAACTAAATTTAGATTTGAATTTAAATTATTGAATCATTTTAATGTATTAATTCCAATAATTTTTTAACTGACTGTAATATTATGAAATTGAATAAATTTGCTGTGAAACTGAATTTGTTCCTCACTGAAAATCCATCCATCGTCAACCCCTTATCCTGCGTACAGGGTCTCGGGGGGCTGGAGCCAATCCCGGCTCACATCGGGCGAAAAGCGGGGTACACCCGGGACGGGTCGCCAGTCCATCGCAGGGCCACACATAGACAAACAACCACTCACACTCGCATCGCATTCACACCTAAGGACCATTTTAGAGACACCACTTAGCCTAGCCTGCATGTGTTTGAACGGTGGGAGGCAGCCGGAGAGAACCCACGCAGACACGGGAGAACATGCAGACTCCACACAGAGAGGCCTGGAACCAGGGCTGGACTGGTAATCTGGTGTACCGGCGACGCACCTTTGGGGCCGGTGTAACGTAAATTATTTATTTATATAACTGTTTTTAAAAAAATCAGCCCATAAAGCACAGACAGCGGCCCATTGGGTGATTTTCTATACTAACCCTAACCCAATCACATCTCTTACTAGCCCCCACCCCCTCTGCTCTCTGTTCCTTGCCCAATTTATAACTGAATTAAAATGAATTAATTTATCATTGAGGTGAAAAGGTGCAACATGCCTTGGTCATCAGGTCATGTTTGTAAATGAGAAGTGGTTCTCAAACAGTTTACCTGGATAAATAAAGGTTAAATAAACATGCACATTTAAAGACTTTAGCTTACTTCAGTCATGCCTGCATGTGTGTTGACTCCGCAGGGATGAAATAATAAAAAAAAAAAACAGGAGAAACATATTTGACAGCAATACAGAATGCCTGAGAGCCTTACAGCACTATATTACACTATATTTATATTTTTTGAATTGTCACCTGAATTTTGTGTTTCCTTTTATATAAATAGACATTTCCTCAATGAACTGGTGCAGAAAAATTCCCCAGAATGCAGGAGATGAAGTGTTTAAAGCCCACATTGTTCAGGGGGACGACCCCCAGACCCCCCTCTTGAAGGTTCAGTGTGTAAGATTTAGTGGCATCTAGTGGTGAGGTTAGTGAATTGCAACATTCTGTCCAGTCCACCACTGCCCCCTACCTTTCAGAGAGCGTAGGACAGCTACGGTGGCTGACACAGCACATAAGGAGACAGCAGAGAGTGGCCAGTCAAGAAATGAGGTTCCTTTAGGTATATTTATTAAGAAATTATATTTACTTAATTATTCAGTAAAGCCATATGTTATTGTGACTTGGCCACTGACAGACAACATGGGAAATGTAAGCCAATAGTGTGAAACACTGCCACTGTTTCTGCACCACAGTCCATCATAAACCACACATGTTGCTTTAATGGCATCATAAAATATAAATGATCTACCGCCAGCAGTCGATTTTGATATTCTAGGTATTATTAACTGGCCGGAATTTTGAGATCGCAATAGACGTGAAGGACTATAATGCGTTAAGAGCTCGCTCAAGCACTGTGGAGCTAAACCATTTAGTGCTTTGTAAGTAATCAGCAATATTTTAAAATTGATGCGATGTTTAATAGGGAGCCAGTGCAGTGTTGACAGAACCGGGCTAATATGGTCATACTTCCTGGTTCTGGTAAGAACTCGAGCTGCTGCGTTTTGAACCAGCTGTAGTTTGTTTATTAAGCGTGCAGGGCAACCACCCAGTAGAGCATTACAATAATCTAGCCTTGAGGTCATGAACGCATGAACTAATTGATCCGCATTTGTCAATGAGAGCATATGGCGTAATTTAGATATATTTTTAAGATGGAAAAATGCAGTTTTACAGACACTAGACACGTGACTTTTAAATGAAAGATTGGTATCAAAGAGCACACACACACACACACACACACACACACACACACACACACACACACACACACACACACCCAGGTTCCTAACCGACGACGAAGACTTAACAGAGCAGCCATCGAGTGTTAGACGGTATTCTAGGTTATTACGTGAGGAAGTTTTTTGTCCAATAATTAGAATCTCTGTTTTTTTAAAAATTTAGAAGTAGGAAATTACGAGTCATCCAATTTTTTATATCCGCTATGCATTCCGTTAATTTTGTGAATTGATAAGTTTCGTTAGGTTTTGAAGAAATATACAGCTGAGTATCGTCAGCATAACAGTGAAAGCTAATGCCATGTTTCCTAATGATATCTCCTAAGGGTAGCATGTACAGAGTGAACAGCAGCGGTCCTAGTACTGAGCCTTGTGGTACGCCATACTGAACTTGTGATCGATGAGACATCTCTTCATTTACTGCTACAAACTGATAACGGTCAGATAAGTATGATTTAAACCATGCTAGTGCAATTCCACTAATGCCAACATAATGTTCGAGTCTATTTAAAAGAATGTTGTGGTCAATGGTGTCAAATGCAGCACTAAGATCGAGTAACACTAATAGAGAGACACAACCACGATCGGATGATAAGAGCAAATCATGTGTGACTCTAACGAGAGCAGTCTCAGTACTATGGTACGGTCTAAATCCTGACTGGAAATCCTCGCAGATATAATTTCTTTCAAGAAAGGAACACAGTTGTGAGGATACTGCCTTTTCTAATATCTTTGACAGAAAAGGTAGATTCGAGATCGGCCTGTAATTGACTAATTCTGTAGGATCAAGTTGCGTTTTTTTAACAAGTGGTTTAATCATAGCTAGCTTAAAGTTTTTTGGTACGTATCCTAGAGACAAAGATGAATTAATTATATTAAGAAGAGGATCTGTGACCTCTGGAAGCATCTCTTTCAGTAGCTTAGTCGGTATAGGGTCTAACATACATGTTGTCGATTTAGATGATTTAACGAGTTTAGTAAATTCTTCCTCTCCTATAGCAACGAATGAATGGAAGTTTTCCCTCAGGGAGACAATGCACTGCCTGATGCGATACTGTAGTAGACGGTTGCATAGTTATAATTTTGTCCCTAATATTATCAATCTTGTTAGTAAAGAAGTTCATAAAGTCATTACTGCTGTGTTGCTTGGAAACTTCGGTGCTTGAAGCTTTATTTTTCGTTAGTTTAGTCACCGTTTCAAATAAATACCTAGGATTATGTTTATTTTCTTCTAATAGGGTTGTAAAATAAGCAGATCTAGCAGCTTTTAAAGCCTCTGTGTAAGTAATCGAGCTCTCCTTCCATGAAATGCGGAATACCTCTAGTTTTGTTTTCTTCCAGTTGCGCTTTGTTTTTCTGGCTGCTCTCTTAAGGGCCGAGTGTGCTCGTTGTACCACGGCGTTGGACTATTTTCTTTAATCTTCTTTAAGCGCAACGGAGCAACTGTGTCTAAAGTGCTGGAAAAGAGAGAGTTAAACGTTTCTGTTGCAATATCTAGTTCTTCTAAGCTATCCGGGATGCTGAGATGATGAAACTGATCAGGAAGATTATTAATAAAGCAATCTTTAGTGGCAGAAGTGATAGTTCTAATATATTTGAAACACGGAGTCGGCTTTGCAGCCTTGGCTAAATGAAATTTACACGAGACTAGATAATGATCTGAGATGTCATCACTCTGCTGCAGAATTTCAACGGCATCAACATCTATTCCATGTGATAATATTAGATCTAGAGTATGATTACGACAATGAGTAGGTCCTGACACGTGTTGTCTAACTCCAATTGAGTTTACAATGTCTTTATGTGATGTGGAGTGCCCGTGTGAGCCACTGGAGGGCACTCTCTCCCTGTATTATGTTTCACCATGGACTCATTATGTTTAATTATGTTTCAGTCGTGTTTGATTATTGGTTATTGAGTTCCTTATTTAAGCCAGCTGAGCTCATTTAAGCCAGCTGAGGTCAGCTGAGCTCACTCAGTGTCAGTGTGAGAGGGGGAGGGGCCAGCTGAGCTCACTCAGAGTCAGTGTGAGAGGGGGAGGGGCCAGCTGAGCTCACTCAGAGTCAGTGTGAGAGGGGGAAGGGCCAGCTGAGCTCACTCACTGTCAGTGTGTGAGAGGGGGAGGGGCCAGCTGAGCTCACTCACTGTCAGTGTGAGAGGGGGAGGGGCCAGCTGAGCTCACTCAGAGTCAGTGTGAGAGGGGGAGGGGCCAGCTGAGCTCACTCAGAGTCAGTGTGAGAGGGGGAGGGGCCAGCTGAGCTCACTCACTGTCAGTGTGAGAGGGGGAGGGGCCAGCTGAGCTCACTCAGAGTCAGTGTGAGAGGGGGAGGGGCCAGCTGAGCTCACTCACTGTCAGTGTGAGAGGGGGAGGGGCCAGCTGAGCTCACTCACTGTCAGTGTGAGAGGGGGAAGGGCCAGCTGAGCTCACTCAGAGTCAGTGTGAGAGGGGGAGGGGCCAGCTGAGCTCACTCACTGTCAGTGTGAGAGGGGGAGGGGCCAGCTGAGCTCACTCACTGTCAGTGTGAGAGGGGGAAGGGCCAGCTGAGCTCACTCAGAGTCAGTGTGAGAGGGGGAGGGGCCAGCTGAGCTCACTCACTGTCAGTGTGAGAGGGGGAGGGGCCAGCTGAGCTCACTCAGAGTCAGTGTGAGAGGGGGAGGGGCCAGCTGAGCTCACTCAGAGTCAGTGTGAGAGGGGGAGGGGCCAGCTGAGCTCACTCACTGTCAGTGTGAGAGGGGGAAGGGCCAGCTGAGCTCACTCAGAGTCAGTGTGAGAGGGGGAGGGGCCAGCTGAGCTCACTCAGAGTCAGTGTGAGAGGGGGAAGGGCCAGCTGAGCTCACTCAGAGTCAGTGTGAGAGGGGGAGGGGCCAGCTGAGCTCACTCACTGTCAGTGTGAGAGGGGGAGGGGCCAGCTGAGCTCACTCAGAGTCAGTGTGAGAGGGGGAGGGGCCAGCTGAGCTCACTCAGAGTCAGTGTGAGAGGGGGAGGGGCCAGCTGAGCTCACTCACTGTCAGTGTGAGAGGGGGAAGGGCCAGCTGAGCTCACTCACTGTCAGTGTGAGAGGGGGAGGGGCCAGCTGAGCTCACTCAGAGTCAGTGTGAGAGGGGGAGGGGCCAGCTGAGCTCACTCAGAGTCAGTGTGAGAGGGGGATGGGCCAGCTGAGCTCACTCACTGTCAGTGTGAGAGGGGGAAGGGCCAGCTGAGCTCACTCACTGTCAGTGTGAGAGGGGGAGGGGCCAGCTGAGCTCACTCAGAGTCAGTGTGAGAGGGGGAGGGGCCAGCTGAGCTCACTCAGAGTCAGTGTGAGAGGGGGAGGGGCCAGGGCCAGCTGAGCTCACTCAGAGTCAGTGTGAGAGGGGGAGGGGCCAGCTGAGCTCACTCAGAGTCAGTGTGAGAGGGGGAGGGGCCAGGGCCAGCTGAGCTCACTCAGAGTCAGTGTGAGAGGGGGAGGGGCCAGCTGAGCTCACTCAGAGTCAGTGTGAGAGGGGGAGGGGCCAGCTGTGCTCACTCAGAGTCAGTGTGAGAGGGGGAGGGGCCAGGGCCAGCTGAGCTCACTCAGAGTCAGTGTGAGAGGGGGAGGGGCCAGCTGAGCTCACTCAGAGTCAGTGTGAGAGGGGGAGTGGCCAGCTGAGCTCACTCAGGCTGCGTTCGAAACCGCATACTTCCCTACTATTTAGTATGGGAAAAAGAGTAGGCGAGCAAAAAAGTATGTACGAATCCAAAAGAGTAGGCGAGAATTACCTGGGTGACGTACTAATTATCGCGAGATTCAGACTTAAGTGCGTTCGAATATGCCTACTTTCCTACTATATAGTAGGTGAAAACAGTACGTGAAGGAAGCAGTACTGTTCGAAACATCAGTATTCATAAAAGAGTAGGCGAGAAGTTCCCGGATGGCTTACTGCTTCCGGCCAGATTTTCGAGTGCTCGACCGATGGCTACTCTTCTATCCCAGGAGGCCACGCGAGAGGATACGTCATAAAAAAAGAAGAAGAAGAAGAAGGATACGTCATACTCGAACATGACAGAAAGGATGGACGAGAGTGTTTTCAAATGTGAGTATTACCAGGGGCGTAGAATTTAGTAGGGACGCTAGGGACGTGTCCCTACCAATATTCAGTGACACTGATATGTCCCTATCAATAATTTCGATCAAAACTTAAAATATATTTAGCCTATATATAACCACTGTTGTCCGGTTGTGTCTTGTGGTTTTTATGTATTAGGCTTATTTTATTTAATCAGGAAACATTTTATTTAGATTAAAATCACAAGAGCGTTCTGAGAAAAATGCGCAATTCATGGTACACAAACAGTTAATATCTCCCGCCCTCTTAACACACATCGCTAAACTGATTGGCTTTGTTTTTTCTATCTAACTTGTGAGAGGCTCTGGTGTGAAGCGGTAATGCTCCTCCGAAGGAAACCTAGATGCGGTAAGCTAGGGAGAAATCAACAGTTCTGTGCACAAAAATGCGGGACAAATCAGTTTTGTATTACAATCGCGGGATAAGTGGCGAACAATCGTTAGTTTGACAATCGTTAGAGAGAGAGAGAGATTGTGTATGCTTAAGTGTGTGTGTGTAACACTACATTATAGGGACAAAATGTCACCACAAAGATGGCAATATCCAAAATACTTGTCCTTGTGGGGATTTATTTATTTATTTTTTGGAAAACAGCTGAAAATGTAAAAATGCAGAAAGTTTTCTGTGATAGGCAGGGTTAGTGTAAGGGGGTATAATATACCGTTTGCACAGTATAAAATCATTATGTCTGTAAAAAGTCCCCATAAAACATAAAAACACAACATTGCTTGGTCTTTTTGAAATGAGCTGTCCTCTCATTTCAACAAGACCAAGCAATGTTGTGTTTTTATGTTTTATGGGGACTTTTTACAGACATAATGATTTGTCTGTAAAAAGACAATGTTATGTTTTACAGACATAATGAGGACTGTTTGATGAAGATGAAACCCTTGTCATCCCAGTCTCATCAGCTGAGGCTGAAAGAAGTTTCAGTGCTCTTAGGACACTGAAAAGATGGCTCAGAACAATGGTCACAAGTGACACTTAACAGTATTGCTGTGTGTCATGTCCAACAGGACAAACTGGACATTATTGATGTGAAACAAATATGCCAACAGTTCATTTCTGTAAGTTCACTTTTAAATGAATATTCTGTCATCATTTACTCTCCCTCAAGTTGTTTCAAACCTCTATGCATTTCTTTCTTCTGCTGAACACAAAAGAATATATTTTGAAGAATGTCAGTAACCAGTAGGCCTATTGAGGGGGGGGGTTTCTACTATGGAAGTCAATGGGGTCCATCAACTGTCTGGTTACCGACATTCTTCAAAATATCTTCTTTTGTGTTCAGAAGAATAAAGAAATTCATACAGGTTTAAAACAACTTGAGGGAGAGTAAATGATGACAGAATGTTCAGTTTTGCGTGAACTATCCCTTTAATGACAGATGCATCTCAGCTTCAGGGGATGTCCCCGTCCCCACCAATTTCAAAATCAAACCTACGCCCTTGAGTATTACAAACCACATCGCATGTTTTGAACTACTGTACAGTAAACTGTTGAATTGTTGAAGGTGTAAAGACGCTATATAACTTAGTAGGCTATGGTACTTTTGTGATTTTGCTGTAAATCACATTTTATTATGTAAGTTACAGCTAACAGAGGAGCTCAAGTAAGGACACATCCGTCTCCAAAGTGGATTTGCATACATTTTAAACTGTATACATCTTAAATACAATTACTAAATGTCTATTTAATATCTGGCAAGAAAATATTCTATAAGAATTGCAGATTACTACGTCTAATAGATATGAAATAGACATCAGGGGCCGTATTCACAAAGCATTTTATCTTACCACTAGGAGTACTCCTAAATCGCACTAAAAGATTTTAGCTAGGAGTTTTCTCTTAAAAGTTATTCACAACGCCTTTCAGACCTACTCTTAGTAAAGAAAAATGACAACTCCTAAACTAAGAGTGAGTCTCTTCGTTGCTATGGATGACGTCATTACTCATGCACGAGCTTGACTGAAGTGACCCCCTTGATTGGCTGATGATTGTAATGCGGGAATGAATCCAAACTCCGCCCCTACGATGATGAGTGACAGCTGACAGGTCTGAGAATGCGTGCGCTACACAAGTAGTGCGACGGACGGAAGATGATGAATAACTGAATAAATAGCCTAAATGAATAAAGAGTAAGGCAAAACAAATAGCCTAGTAGCCTAATGAAACATATGGATTGATGCAATATCTTTGCAACATTATTGAATTAATCTGTCATATGCCTCTGCCTACGTTTGCAAAGAGAATAACATTTTAATTTGATTCACAATGAAACGTTACAATTAGTTTACATGCAATGAGTAGCCTAGTTTTGGTTGTTGTTGGTGGCGTTATTGCATCCCTAGTTATGCCTATGATGCAGAATTGTTCCCTCGCGATTGGAAGCTCCTGTAGCGCCGCATACGCATTTCAAAACATCGCAGCGTGAAATGCCACAAAAAGCGGTTTGTGAAGGTCTTAGTGAGTTAGGAGTCCTCTCGACTTCTTTTAAGCTGTCCCAGGCTTAGGTGCTACATTTAGGGCTAAAATGCTTCGTGAATTACTCTTAGTCAAAAAAATTAGGAGTCCTAAAGTTACGACTGACACGCCCATTAATTTTAGGAGTTGCTCCTAAATTCGCCAGTTAGGAGCTACTTTTAGCCTTAAAATTCTTTGTGAATACGGCCCCTGATGTGTGTGTACTATTGTTAAGGAGAATTCACTTTTGTCAACACTGTTTTCATGAGACGAATGTTTAATACATTTACATAAAGTAACTAAACATAAGTAATCTATTTCATTTGTCCATTAGTACTGTTGAAAAATTGTGGAACATTTATGATGGATAAATGGATAAAAAGCTACTTATCAGCAACAACTTCAACATGTAAATGTAGTGTTGAGCTCATAAATCACAGAGGTAACGTGAATCTTGTCTGGATGTTACACATCTGCTTATCCGGTGGAGAGTGGCTCATGAAGCCCTCTTCACCGGAAAGCGGAATGCTGCCATCAAAGGCTTTGAGTGAGTATACAGAAGTAATTAAACATCTATTTAATTGTTTATTTGTAGTATATTTCAATAATTTTATTTTCAAACAGAGATATTACAGCACTTTTTTGATTCTTGATTTCTCTGCATTTGCTGCAGATCTTTTGTGGTGGAGCAGGACCTGCAAGGCAGGGTGACGGCGGCATTTGTAAAAAAAATGGGAAAACCTTAAACAAAAATACAAAGTAAGATAATTTTGTTACTTCTAATACAGAAATGAAATGATTAAACATTGTGATGTTAAAAAGACTGCTTTTGTATCATGCTTGTGCATTTTTGCAGGATCTGAAATGTCCGCAGACAGGGGTGAGCACTGAGGATGGAGAGACCACTGCAGCATCCTGGAAGTGGTACGCTGCCATGGATGAGGCAATTGGGGGAAGACCCTCCATCACTCCTCCTGCCCTCGTTGCCTCATGTGGGCCGGATGTTGCTGTGGCCTCTTCATCCTCAGTGAGGCCAGAGCCAGCAAGAGCCAGGAAAAGGCCTATAACATTGAGGACCTTATCCAGGAGATGGAGGAGAGAGAAGAGGAGAGAGAGCCGAAAGCAGCTGAGAGGGAGGAGAGACTGTGGAGAGAAATGGAGGAGAAGGAGGAGAGAAGAGAACGAGAGAGACGAGAGAGAGAGGAAAGACAAGAACGAGAAGTAAGAGAAAGAGAAGAGAGATGGCACCGGGAGGCAAGCGAGAAAGAGGAAAAGAGAGAAAAAGAAACAAAAGAAAGGGATGAAAGATTCCTTTCTGTGCTTGAAATCCTTTCCAAAAAATAAGTTGTATGACAAAAACATCTTATGATCATTTACACATTTGGGTTAATGTAAAGAATAAACAATTCTCAATAAAGTAGAATTAAATTAAATTACACACACACACACACACACACACATATATATATATTAGGCATTCACAGTACATTATAGACTTATAGAAATTTAATGACACTTTAAGATTGTGATAAAATTCATAAATTAAATAGTTTTGAAGTGATGAATAATTAGTGAATGTGTGGTGTAATGTAAAAAAAAAAACACACACTTTAAAACAACAGTTTTATTTGAGTGTATTATGTGACTTCTAAATGCATACAGAGCTCATGCAGGGATACTCAAGGCAGGTCATGGAGGGTTCAGTCCAACACTCCTGTCTGTAATTTTCAACTAGTCAGTTATTAATTGGTTTAAATTGATTCAGGCGTGTATAATTAGGGTAGGATAAACTCTGCAGGACAATAGCCCTCCATGACCTAAGCTGAACTTGAGACTGTTTACACAAACTACCTTAAGTTTTGCATTAACTACACACAGTAAAATAGTCACTAAAGGCCAGGGTTAGTGAACCCAAGCAAATAATTCAGTCATTATTTACTCACCTTCATGTTGTTTGATCCCTCTGTTTTTTTGTTTTGTTTTCCTGAACACAAAAGGTGATTTTGGTCAGGTTTGTAATGTTGGTTTCATACAGTAACAGTCAATGGACTTTCAGAAGCTTCAAAAGCATCATCCAATAATGCCAGGACGCTTCTGAAAGTTGGGCTCCATTGACTGATATTGTATGAAACCAGCAGAACAAACTTGACAACAATCACCTTTTTTATTTAAACAAAAAAGAGGGATCTTACAGCATGAAAGCAAGTAAATAATGGCTGTATTTATATGTTGAGGTGAATTAACCCTTTCACCCACCAAATATAAATAGTAAATATATGTATGCATTTTGTATTATAGTAATACCTTGATGAAATAATCAGCTTTGAGCGTTTATGCCCGATACCATTTCAAAAAAAGCTTTACAAAAATCAGTCACATTTATGCATTTGGCAGATGTTTTTATCCAAAGTAACTAAATGCATTTATTACAGGGATAATGACCCTGGACCAGCCTGGAGTAAAGAGCCTTGCTGATCGACCAGCGATCGTCTGCTAACCAGTTCAGTGGGTTTAGCCCACTACACCACAAAGGTAGTAAAGCTCTAACAAATATTTGCATGTAATTGTAAACCTATAAAATGACATTTGGCAAGAAACGGAATGCTGACAACATGAATTGTTTTAATCATTTTAACAAGGCTGGTTTAAAGTACTTCTTCCTGCCTCTATGTATTAATGCTCATGGGTAGCCTAAATGGGTTCCATTCAGACCTTAACATCAAGTATTTTACTGTTATGTGTCAACAAGATTCAACAAGACATTTTTATCTAGCTATACCCAATGTTTAGATCTGTTGTGGTATTTATGCAAATTAGCACATATGTAATTATGCACTGTTCGTCCATGTTAACAAATATTTGGGTCTTTTTCGAAACTTTCCCCTAATGGGATTCTTCGGGACTTTTTTTTCCTTACTCAGGACATATTGAGGATACAAAATCAGTTGAGTTTGCTTCTGTTGCAATTTGTTCAAGGTTGGCCCCCATTTTGGCTTAAAATGACTGGACTAGTAGTGCTTGCTGTTGAAACGAGCCTGCACAGGGTTCTGCACCGGCTCTCTGTACGGGGTGATGAGGCAGATGGGGGCACTCAGGCAAGGATAGCCTCCATCCCCGAGGATGCATGCACTTGCCTGCAGGTGGATAAAGGCCTTCAGCATACACAGGGCTGTTCCTCAGCACCCTGGCATCGTGCACAGACCCAGGATAACCCACAAAGACATCAAGGAATTTCCCCCGGTGATCAGTGATGGCCTGGAGTTGGATGGAGTGAAACAGCTTCCTGTTGAAGTAACAGTGGGAGTTATTTGCTGGAGGTTTGATACGGATATGACAGCCGTCTATTGCACCAACTGCTCTGCTGAAAGCTGGTGACCCAGACAGCTGTGCAAATCCTGCTCCCACTGCCTCCAGGTCATCTCCGGTCGGAAAGCAAATCACCCTCCTCAAGATTCCCATGATGGCCTTGCTCACTCTGTGCACAATATCATGCACAGAGGTCTTGGGGATGTCGAAGGTCTGCGACACCACCCTGTAAGATGCAGCATGGGCCAACCAGTGCAGGAACACAAGGACCTCGATCTCCCGTTCCCATCCATGGTCAGATCCCAGTCTGACTGCAGCGATGAGGGACATGATGGACGGCAGAGACAGGCGAAGGTGGGCACGGTGGTCAGCCGCTTCATCAAAATAGAGCCGCAGAATGGGAACAGCTGTTGAGATGGCAGTAGGATGTGGGGTTCACCGCCTGTAAATACATGATAGTTTGTTAGAACAAAAAGCTTGAATAAAGCGATGTGTCATGTGGCATTTATTTATTGTGATGATTTCTTTTATGCATTCATTTACTTATTTTTATTCATGTTTCATATTGTCAGTAAATAAAATTAATTTCATTAATTCATGAAGCTGCATTTGTCTAGTGTGTATTCATGTATAGCTATGTCATATGAAAATACAACAGTTTGCTTGTTTGACCAAAATATAGAATTTTCATTAAGAAAATGTTATATAATTAAGTGTTGGTCAGCATTTGTCATTATTATTATTGTGCATAAGTGTTGGGGTGGGCTAGTAATACAATTCATTCTGGGGTAATCTTAATTTAAGTAGTAATACTTGCTTTGTTTGAGTATAAAATCCTCAGTCTTCTCCAAAGGCGAGATCTCCGAGCAGCTGCCCGACGTCTCCTTTGAGCACACATTCGTCTAACTATTGCAGACATGCCAACCATTTCAGACGCTGATGAAAACCGTTCTGGTTAGGTTGTACTGATGCAACAATTTAAAAGGTATGAGCAACAGGTGCACCGACATCTGCGGTGCACCTGTTGCTCATAACTTTTAAATTGTTGCGCTTGTGATAACGTCATAGGTCACATGATAACGTCAACATGGCGGATGATGTCCGGACGCATTCATACTCAACGAGATTTGGCTATTAAGTACCTACTCATTTAGCGCTCGTTAAGTAAGTACTTATTGAAATTAAGTACCTACTCATTGAGTATGCGGTTTCGAACGCAGCCATAGCTTCCTTGATTCTGTCTCCAGGAGGGAAAGCTAAAGAAAGACAATACGTTGTCTAATTTCTTACCTTGTCGGTCGTGTGAACGTACATTACAACCGACAACACAACAAGTTCTTCCCATAACTTTAAAATTAATCGAAATGGCAATGTATACTTTCTATATTAGCGGTCCGGATTCGCGTCTGACAGATTGACAGATTAACAGCGGAATGGCGATGGCCTCACAAAATGGCGGCACTACCCATCAGCCACCGCGGCGCTAGAGCCGTGACGTCACGTCGCCAAGCCCTTTGAGGTATAATTGTTTTTAAGTACTGATATTTTGAATGTTCAGATGACATTGTACATATTATTATATTTTGTATTGACATTTTTGTAATTCTGATACAACATTGTATACTGTTGCGGCCTTTTGGAGCCACATGTCGTAACAAATGGCCGGGTTTCAAACATAACATGTTTGTCATCTCTGTATTGTTTGCAAGCATAATACAAAAAAAAAAAATTTTTTTAAAAATTGTTTTTAAGTATAATTCTGTTAACTGTCAAATCGCCTGTTAATCAAACTTCGGCGAAACTCTAAACGAAATATTGCACCGCTAAAATTAAAAATTACAAATATTATTTGTGTTGGTCAAGAGACTAGTGGTGAATAGTACATACATGCTATAACAACTTTTTATGAGTTCTTTACAAGTAGCCTATCTGTGGATATGTTGACAAGAAACAATGGCAAACAATAAAAAATGAATAAGGTAATTTGTGTAAATTAATATTTACTATTTGAAAAAAAAAAAAAAAAGCCATAGGCTACGTATACAATATAAAATACAATTTTACAAGGTAAAAACACTTTGATAATAAAACAATTGAAGATCAGTGGGGAAGAAAATAAAAAATGAACAAGGTATTATTCATTCCTTATGAGCCCCCCCCCCCACACACACACACACACACATACACACACACGCACACACGCGCGCAGACGTCACGTTCATGTGACCAGTGCGCCATACCACTGAATCAGTTGCTAAGCACCCAAAGACGCCGCCGCTCACAACACTTAAGCGTAAACAGAGCAAACAATAGTAAACAACCAAAGCAAAACAGCCGGTAACGTGCGATTTGCTGAAGATCGTGTCAACAGACAAAAGCTTGCAGGACCTGATGGATCTCTCCATTATATGTGATGTCGGAACGGTCGATTGCAGGGCCCTGCGCACTTTGCTAGACTCCATCCTGGAACACCTGCAGATCAATGCCTCCCTGCCGGAGCCGTCGAGCCCGCGGGCGCAGAAGGCTCATCCCGTCGCCCAGGGGAACGAGGACGTAACGTTAGGGTCAAAGGTAAGAGAAAGGAGGAAACTTACAAAAACTAGTACAGTAAGTTATACTTTACAAATCCATGGTACCTCCACAACACTGTAGGTCTATCACCACAGAACACAGTTAATAACTTGCTGGTAACACTTTACAGTTCGTTAGTTAACATTAGTTAAAAGGGTGGTATAATGCCCTTTTCACAAGATGTAAAATAAGTATTTGATGTCCCCAGAAGTGTATTTCAACAGAAGTATGAAGCAGCACAAATCCTCTCAACATTGATAATAAAAAGAGTGATTTCTGAAGGATCATGTGACACTGAAGACTGGAGTACTGTAAAACTCAGCTTTGATCACAGGAATAAATTACACTTTAATATATATATTACAATAGAAAAAGTTTTTAAAATTGTACTAATATTTCACAATAACTGTAATTTTTATTAAATATATGGTAAAAAGACAAAAGAGCATTGCATAAATAAGGAGCATAAAATAATCTGAATAATTTTGCAATAAATATGCAAATTAAGCCTTTTAATTTTGCTGTATGATTTGCCTAACCCTAACCCTAACCCTAACCCTAATGATTTACTTTTAAATAAATATTTTTTTCTAATTTTTCAAATTGTTTTCTAAACATGTTACATTAAGGCAACAAACAAAATTCCCAAATTATAGTAAATGTATAGGCTAATACTGAATATGTAAAACCATAGAATTCAGTAGGGTATCCTGTCTTTTTCACATGACTGAGTATCATAGTAATAGAATTATAAATAGTATTTTACATGGTACTCCCAAAAGCTATAATATTACCATGGTTGTTTTTAATACTGTTTTGTAGGTGTTCTATTTGGTGTACCATCACATAATATGGAAATGGAACTGACTAATTACTATATTCATAAACCATAGTGTTTACAAGGTACTACAAGGTAACAGCCATAGTATTTCCATGGTATTTTATATAAAAAAACAGGGTATTACCAGATTTTCAAAAAAAGGTCTAGAAGCATAGTATTTCCATTGTAATATGTCCCAACACTAACAAAATAGATAAATAAATAAATAAAAAGGGTATTACCTAAATACACGTCTAAAAAAATTCCCATATATATATATATTACCATGGCACATGCTCAAAAACATGGTATTACCATCTAAAAACATAATCATATTTTCATATTTTCATGCTATGTGTCCACACACACTGTATAACATTTGTACTGTCCAAAAACATGTTAATAGCTTGTTCATTTTGCTAAAGTTTTATTTTCATTGACAAGGAAGGATTGAACAGTCAGTAACTGTCTTGATAGTCAATATAATAATTCATGTTTGTCATCTACACATCTACACTTCCTCCACAGAATAAAACAATTCAAAAGATAATTGCGACTTTGTATCTCACAATTCTGACTTTCCCCTGACAATTGTGAGAAATAAACCCGCAATTGCACGTTATAAAGTCAGTATTGCGAGACATAAAGTCAGTATTCCTGCAATTGAGAGTTTATATCTCGCAATTCTGACTTTTTTTCTTGCATTTCAGACCTTTTTTCTTGCAAAAGTGCAATTCTGAATTTCTTTTCTCAGAATTGAGTTTATATCTCTTAATTCTGACTATAACTCACAATTGTGTCAAAAGTCAGAATTGTGAGATTAAAATCACAGTTACCTTTTTATTTCTTATTCTGTGGTGGAATCAAGCTTCCACTCTGTACGCTAGTCATCCCTTCAGTTTAATAAAGTTACATCCAAGATAAATGTGTCCATCAAACAGAGCCTCACAGGGAAGCCAACAGCACTGAGAGTAACACAGGTTAGACATCAGGGGTTATGCAAACATATCAGAAAGTGGGCGGACAGCGATGCCACATCCTGTTTGATTCAAGGGTGATTCCCAGGGCTGTGTGCCGTCATGGCAACCTCTGGTGGGGTTAAAGGTCAAAAGTTCAGAAAGTATATTACTAGGAAGAGACACGGAGGATGTGCTTAACTGATTCAGCAGTGCTCTCATAGAGTTAGATCCCTCTTCAAAGTTCAGGCAAAGGGGCACTATGGGCTTTTTCTCTGAAGAGCGTGTTGGTTTCCCAGTTACTGTATGAGAGGTATGAAATGAATCCAAGTAAATCTTCAAAAACTGTTTCCTCCTCAGTTTATCGACTTAATCCAAGACCTGCTGAAGGAAGTCCAGGCGGTCATAGAGTCCAGAGATGATCTGAGACAGAAAGTTGAGGTGCTCATGAAGTCCAGAGATGATCTGAGACAGAATGTTGAAGTGGTACTAGAGTTCACATTTGTTCTGAGACTGGAAGTTATGGTGCTACTAGACTTCACACATGTTCTGAGACGGGAAGTTGATGCGGCGAATGGTCAGCTCAGCCAGGTGAACACACACACACACACACACACACACACACACACACACACACACACACACTAACCAGTATCACTCACATTTCTGCTCATTTATATTCAGCACTTGATAACATGTCATCCTCAGCTGAACATGAATGATTGGCTGGCTGACCGTATTGTGCCCGTATTGGAGCGGGTTAGCAACTATGTGCAAGGTCTGGACAACACCCTGGTGAGTAAGGAACAGTTCAACCAAAAATAACTTTTCAAATTCACCCTCATGAAATTTCACAAACAAAGAAAGTCCACTGTCAAAAGTGTGCCAATGTATGAAGCCTCTTGTACACAGAAGTCACTTTACATCCCGCACGCGATCATCCAGATCACGCTGATTCCTGTTAAAAGTCCTTTTGAAATAAAAGTATTAAAGGGGTCCGATAATGTCCTTTTCACAAGATGTAAAACAAGTCTCTGATGTCCCCAGAGTGCACAAAATACCCCACAGATATTTTTTATAGCATATTAAAATTGTCACTTTTTTAGGGTGAGCAAAAACGTGCCGTGTTAGCATCTTCGATTAACTCACACAGACACACACACACACACACACACACACACACACAGACACACACACACACACACACACACACACAGACACACACACACACACACACACACACACACAGACACACACACACACACACACACACACACACAGACACACACACACACACACACACACACACACACACACACACACACACACACACACTCACACAGACACACACACACACACACACACACACACACACACACACACAGACACACACACACACACACACACACACACACACAGACACACACACACAGACACACACACACACACACACACACACACACACAGACAGACACACACACACACACACACACACACACACACACAGACAGACACACACACACACACACACACACACACACACACACAGACACACACACACACACACACACACACACACACACACACAGACACACACACACACACACACACACACACACACACACACACACACACACACACAGACAGACACACACACACAGACACACACACACACACACACACACACACAGACACACACACACACACACACACACACACACACACACACACACACACACACAGACACACACACACAGACACACACACACACACACACACACACACACACACACACACACACAGACAGACACACACACACACACACACACACACACACACACACACACAGACACACACACACAGACACACACACACACACACACACTGAATATTTCAAAAAACCTTTAGCCTTTTATGTTCAAACCGCAGTCAGACAATGATGAAGAGACTGAAGAAGAAGTGACAACATGTAGACAACATTTCTGAATGGTTAGTTGATGAATGTATGTGGCTTATGTGTAGTTATCTTGTTATCTAGTCATTGATTAGCATATTCTGTCATGATAATCTATAAATCGCGTTCCCGGGGGCGGGGTTCATGTAAATTTTAGGGTTAGTGTTGTCAGAGTTTTCCACTTTAGGGTAACTGTTCCTGATGATCGAGATTTGTGCTGAAACAATAACAAGGACTTTATGTGGTCGGAGAATTATTGTGTCGACTCATGTTTATTAAGAAAATGCCGAATTACATTTTTCCTCTCTCTCAGAAAGAGCTGAAGGATGAGATAGCCCAGTTCCCTGTTCCAGAGGAGCTCACACAGCGTCACATGGGACGATTCGCAGACGGCGTTCATCAGCGAGAGCAGAAGACCCAAGAGGCACGTCCAGCCGTAACAGAGACGATTTATATAAGAGACATGCCACTTCCTCAATCCCCAATACAACTATATAATACAACGCTTGGGACAGGGCGCATATTTAACTGAAAGAACAAGCCCCGGTCTCTCTCTCTCTCTCTCTCTCTCTTCGGTACACTGATAAAACCAATGACATTGAGCATTTGTTTAAGTGCTTGGCACAACACTGGCATTCTGGATAGAGACGTAAATGAAGTTGGTGTCGTGAACCCTTGCGCATGCGTAGTAAAAGTATAACCTGTGGGGAAAAAGGCGTTTTAAACCTTATTTTGGGGCAAAGTCATCAAACTTTTTCAGCGATTTTTATCATATTTTACTGCTGTTTCTATACATGCAGTTTTTATGTCCCGGTGACCAGTGAAAGTGCAGTTCTGACTCTCTGCCCATTCATTTAGATAGGAGCCTGGTCTTGTTAGTCCGAAACAGCTGCCCAGAGGCGTTGCCAAGATGGCGGCCGAGTGGCACGACTTGCCTAAAAGGACTTTGACCGTAATCACTCAACACACAGCCGTAATCACTAAATTCACACAGTCAATTTATTGTGTCCTGTAGCTTTCATAAGCCAGTAACCTTTCACAACCATCCTAAATCTCATAGGTTCTTATCGCAGTCATTGTTTTGTCAGAGCAGGCAGCAGCTGCAGTTGAGGCAAACATTGACCTGAATGAGTGATTTGCTAAATGTAAATGCATAACCAACATCTACAAACAGAAACTGAGGCCAAAAACGAAGACATTCATCTCAGCCTCAGGTGGCATGAACTGTGCTTTTGTAAATGACATTCCCTCTTGCGTTCCCAGGGGTTGCAGGGCACAGTCTCAGCCGCTAAAGACACCGTACCCGTCCTCCCTTTGAACCTTGGTAGCCCGATCAATGATGTCAGAGCAGGTACAGGTGGGACACCTGGTGTAGATCTCTCTTCTCCACATCAGTCCCTGTCTGACGAGGCTCTGTGCGCTGCGATGGGCCGGGCCAGCGTTGGGGCCGAGCGCTACCCGGAGACCGTAGAGGCTCTGAAGGAGGTGGACAGACCTGGAGACCCGTGTGGGACAGCTGGAAGCAAACAAGGCTGATCGGACCCAGATTCAACATCTGCAGAATCTCCTCACTGCATTGGGTACGACATACACAGCAGGGTCTCAACCGACAACATCCTGCATTATTTCTATTATTCAATAATAATTCTAATCACATTTATAAATAAGAGGCTTATTGCTTGAAAAGATGCCAATGTTAAAACAAGTTTTATCACAGACAGCAACATAGTGTCCGCCCAGATCCGGCCCACATTGAATCCACATGTGTCATGGCACGAATGAAAAGTCAAGGATTCAATAGCAAGTGAATACTGGTGTTTATTAACACAATAGAAGATGAAGTGCAGGTAGAGATATAAGGCAACAGTAGAAACTCAGGCTCGGCAACGCAGGACTCAGTGGGCAGACAGCAACGGACGAACCGCAGACAATCCTCAGAACAGGCAGACGAAGCTCGGAACAGGAATACAGGAACTAGAACCCAATCCTCGGAACAGGTAGACGAATCTCAGAATTAGAACTGGAGCAAGGAAGAGAAGACTGTGAGCTGAGCCTGTGAACCTCCACAACCATCTGACAAAGACAAGACGAGGTGACAAACAATATATAGGACATTCTCATTCAAAACAGCTGGCGCTGATCAGCTCATCAGCGATAACGAGCCATGCTGATGAGCCGCGCCCATTCATACAACACGCACACACATAACAAGGCGAGTCAATGAATCCGTGAACCGTGACAGTACCCCCCCTCCTAGGAACGCCGCCTGGCGTTCCCAGACACCCTTACCTGTCGATTGTAATCATCGATAAGGGAGTGATCCAGGATGTCCCTAGCAGGAACCCAACTTCTCTCCTCCGGACCGTAACCTTCCCAGTCCACCAAGTACTGGAATCCGCGTCCCCTCCGCCTTGAGTCCAGTATACGATTGACCGAATAAGTAGGTTCCCCATCTACGAGACGCGGCGGGGGAGGAACCGGAACTGGCGGGTTAATCGCTGATCGAAACACAGGCTTAATCTTGGATACATGAAAGACGGGGTGAATTCTCCTGTACGCTGGAGGAAGGTTGAGGCGGACTGCCACCGGACTAATGATCTTGGTGACAGTGAACGGGCCAATGAATTTGGGAGCAAGCTTATTAGAAACGGAGCGGAGAGGAATGTTCCTGGTTGAAAGCCACACTTTTTGACCAACGACGTATACGGGAGGCTTGGACCGGTGGCGATCGGCTTTAGCCTTGGTGCGCGCCTCCACCTGGAGTAGAGTCTCACGGGCTCTAATCCATGTGCGGTGACACCTCTGGACGAAGGCGTGAGCGGAGGGGACCGCGACTTCGGATTCCAGACTGGGAAAAATTGGTGGCTGGTAACCTACACTACATTCAAACGGAGATAGGCCCGTGGACGACACTGGTAACGTATTGTGTGCGTACTCCACCATAGAAAGTTGCTGACTCCAGGAGGAAGGATTCTTGGAGACCAAACATCGTAACACCCTTTCCAAATCTTGGTTGGCTCTCTCGGTTTGACCATTGCTCTGGGGGTGAAACCCTGAGGACAGACTGACAGTCGCTCCCAGTAACTTACAAAACTCTCGCCAAAATTTGGACACAAACTGGGGTCCTCTGTCAGAAACCACGTCTATCGGGAGGCCATGTAAGCGAAAGACGTGATCAACAACGGTCAACGCTGTCTCCTTGGCTGAGGGTAATTTGGGCAAGGGAATAAAATGAGCCGCCTTCGAGAACCGGTCCACCACAGTCAAAACGACCGTATTGCCCTGAGAGGGTAGGAGGGCGGTGATAAAATCTAGCGCTATGTGGGACCAGGGTCTCGAAGGGACAGGCAGCGGTTGAAGTAACCCATCTGGGGGTCGATTGGAAGTCTTACCAGTGGCACAAACCGAGCAAGCCAAAACAAAACTGTGAATGTCACGAGCCATCAGTGGCCACCAGAACCGTTGCTTGACTAAAAAACTAGTGCGATTAACTCCTGGATGGCAAGCTACATTGGAACAATGACCCCACTGAATGACGTCGGACCGTAATCCCTCCGGCACAAACAAACGATTCGGTGGGCAACCGGGCGGAGGCGTTACCCCTTCTAAGGCCGATTTGACCTTCGACTCGACCTCCCATGTGAGTGTGGAGACAAATAGGGTCTCAGGTAAAATGCACTCGGGAGTAGACGGGCGATCGGAATGGTCAAAAATACGCGATAAAGAATCGGGTTTGATGTTTTTGGAACCCGGGCGGTACGAGAGAGAAAAATCAAAACGACCGAAAAAAAGTGCCCACCGAGCCTGCCTGGAGTTCAATCTTTTGGCGGTTGTGATATATTCCAGGTTCTTATGATCGGTCCAGACGATAAAAGGTACCCCCGACCCCTCTAACCAGTGACGCCATTCTTCCAATGCTAACTTAACTGCCAACAACTCTCTGTTACCAATGTCGTAGTTACGTTCAGCAGGCGATAAGCGACGGGACAAAAACGCGCAGGGATGCATCTTGTCGTCTGTGGGAGAACGCTGGGATAGCACTGCTCCTACCCCCACCTCTGATGCATCGACCTCCACCACAAACTGACGTGACGGATCAGGGGCTATAAGGATGGGGGCTGAAACGAAGCGGCCTTTCAGTTTAGCAAACACAGCCTCAGCTGTGTCTGACCACCTGAACGCCGTTCTGGGGGAGGTCAAGGCAGTCAGAGGCGCGGCTAGTTGGCTGAAATTGCGAATAAAACGCCGGTAGAAATTGGCAAACCCCAGAAACCTCTGTAGGGCCTTACGGGAATCTGGACTTGGCCACTCTACCACAGCCTTAACCTTCTCAGGATCCATTCGCATTCCCTCAGACGAAATGATGTACCCTAGGAAAGGAACAGACTGTGCATGAAAAGCGCATTTCTCCGCCTTGACAAAAAGCCCATTCTCTAGCAATCTCTGAAGCACTCGTCTGACGTGTTGAACGTGTTCCTGGAGAGACGAAGAAACAATCAATATGTCATCCAGGTAAACATATATGAACTGGTCTACCATGTCTCTCAACACGTCGTTGATGAGTGCTTGGAAGACCGCTGGGGAGTTGGAAAGCCCAAACGGCATAACCAAATATTCAAAGTGCCCCCTGGGGGTGTTGAACGCGGTCTTCCATTCATCCCCCTTCCTGATGCGAACCAAATGATATGCATTACGTAAATCCAATTTTGTGAAGATTGATGCTCCCTGCAACCTCTCGAAGGCTGAAGACATCAACGGCAAAGGATAAGTATTCTTTACCGTGATGTTATTCAACCCCCGGTAATCAATACAAGGTCGCAGTGAACCATCCTTCTTCCCCACAAAAAAGAATCCCGCCCCCGCTGGAGAAGAGGAAGGGCGGATGAATCCAGTTGCTAGAGAATCAGAAATATATTTCTCCATAGCCTCCCTTTCTGGAACAGAAAGCGAATATAACTTGCCCTTAGGCGGAGACGTACCTGGCAGTAGATCTATAGCACAGTCATAGGGACGATGCGGAGGAAGAGAAGCAGCCCGAGACTTACTGAACACCTCCTTCAGGTCGAGATACTCTGGTGGCACGTTAGACAGATTCACTGGCTCCTCCTGCAACATAGAACAAGAAACAGACGGAACAGCAGACGAAAGACATGAGGCATAACACTGATTACTCCAAGTGGACACGGAGTTCTGACCCCACTCTATCCTGGGTCCGTGTTTCACCAACCACGGATGACCCAGGACAATGGGAGCGTGAGGTGACTGAGTGAGGTATAGTGAGGTCCTCTCAGTGTGGTTACCCGAGGTGATAAGTGTGATGGGTCCAGTGGTGTGAGTGATGCCTGGAAGTTCCTGTCCATTTAGTGCGTGAATGGTGATACTGTGCTCCAGCGGTGTGATGGGGATGTGAAGTTTCTGTGCCAAGGAAAAGTCCATAAGATTCCCCTCCGCTCCTGAATCCACCAGCGCCTGGCCGTTGAAGGTGTGGTCTGCCCACTGGAGTCTCACCGGGAGGAAGGTGGCGTTCGAGGGTCTGGTCAAGGATATCCCGCCCGACAGTAGCCTCCGTCCTACCGCCGGGCTTGGCCTTTTAAAGGACAGTTGGAGATGAAATGGCCGGCCTCCCCACAGTAGAGACACAGACCTCTCGAACGGCGATGTTCTCTCTCCTCCCGGGAGAGCCGAGCTCGACCTACCTGCATGGGCTCAGGATCGTTCGAGGGGCTGACCGTGTTCACTCCCCTGAAACTGGGAAACTCAGCGAAATCCTCCACTGGAGTCCGTAAAGACCGATTAGCTCTCTGTTGTAATCGTGCATCGACTCGTAACGCCAGTTCAATCAGTTCATCAAGAGTCTTGGGTAAATCCAACGTGTAGATCTCCTTTTGAACACGATCAGCCAACCCATGCAGGAACAAGTCCCACTGCGCCTCCTCGTTCCATTTGCACTCGGCGGCCAACGTCCGGAACTGGATGGAATAGTCGGAAACCGAGTTGTTGTTCTGTCGGAGATCGGCAAGTTGGCGAGCCGCCTCGCGTCCGGCGACCGCGCGATCGAACACGCGGCTCATCTCTTGCTCGAGTGCTTGGAACGAGGAGCAGCACGGGTGTTGATTCTTCCACACCGCTGTTCCCCACAGAGCCGCGCGTCCAGATAGCAGTGTCATCACTAGTGCCACTTTACTCTCCTCAGAGGCAAACGTCACAGGCTGAAGAGAAAAGTAAATCGAACATTTGGTTAGAAAGGTTCGGCACATATTCGATTCTCCAGAATACCTCTCGGGGGTGGGGATGCGCGGCTCTGGTCGGTTGATGTTGAGATGTTCCGGGGGAACAGGCAGGGGTGGTGCTGGCGCAGCGGGACCTCTCAGACGTTGTAATTGAGAGGTGAGCTCGGACACCTGCGTTACCAGAGCCTGTATCGCCCGACCCGAGGCACCGATCTGTTCATCCTGACGGTCCATGCGGGCGTGATTACCGGCGTACATCTGTTCCAATGTGGCTGCACTCGCTGAATCCATGATCTGGTCAGATGGTTCTGTCATGGCACGAATGAAAAGTCAAGGATTCAATAGCAAGTGAATACTGGTGTTTATTAACACAATAGAAGATGAAGTGCAGGTAGAGATATAAGGCAACAGTAGAAACTCAGGCTCGGCAACGCAGGACTCAGTGGGCAGACAGCAACGGACGAACCGCAGACAATCCTCAGAACAGGCAGACGAAGCTCGGAACAGGAATACAGGAACTAGAACCCAATCCTCGGAACAGGTAGACGAATCTCAGAATTAGAACTGGAGCAAGGAAGAGAAGACTGTGAGCTGAGCCTGTGAACCTCCACAACCATCTGACAAAGACAAGACGAGGTGACAAACAATATATAGGACATTCTCATTCAAAACAGCTGGCGCTGATCAGCTCATCAGCGATAACGAGCCATGCTGATGAGCCGCGCCCATTCATACAACACGCACACACATAACAAGGCGAGTCAATGAATCCGTGAACCGTGACAACATGTACCAGATGTGGCCTGGATCTGGGCCGACACTACGTAGCTGTCTGGGATTAAAAGGATAGTTCTGTCATTATTTACTGACCATCATGTCATTCCAAACCTGTATGGCTTTCTTTATCTATGGAAAACAAGATATTTTGAAGACATTTTTTTCCATTCAATGGAAGTCAATGGGGTCCAAAACAACAATAATAAAAACAATTGACTTAAAAGCCACCGGTGTCGCTAATGACAAGGGTTTCTGAACTCAATATAAAGCCCCTTTAATATAAAATGGGCATTACAGGTGCCTTCATCTGCATTTTACACCTGCAAATCAATCAAATATCCATTGGTCCCACTTTATATTAACTACTGTACTTTACTGTACTGTAACTATATGTACTTGCATCAAAAAATATTTATTAGGTACAATGTAATTACAGCATTGATGTTGTATTGCAACACACTTGTGCTGCTATTGAGGTGGATACGGGTAAGGTTAGGGACAGGTTTGGTGGTAAGGGTAGGTTAAGTCCTACCAGACTCTCGTACATTTCATTTGTGCAGAGAGTCTGGCCACTCTATTGACAAGCGTTAACTTCCTTGAAGGCGGGTAGTCTGTTGAAGTTTAAAACTATTGGATCTGCCCAGAGCCACTCTGTCATAACCAATCGCTAACGTTTGGTCGTGACGTAACCCTACAACTCAAACTAGCGCACGACCTTAACGTCATCGTTCTCAGCAACTCCCTCTGTTCGCTGATTGGACCGGTAAAAATTTGGCCGGAGAAAACCCATGAATACACCGCAAACCCAGACAGAGAACTGAAGGAAAATGAAAATTGAGCGGAAGTACGTAGGAGGGTGGAGCCAGGCTAGGTTTAAGTGTGGGTTAAGGTGTAAGCGAAGGTATAGATGTGATTACATAAATTAACTACAGCTGTAATTGACCCTTCGCAAAGACCCGCCCCCCTTAGTTACTGTCGCTATGCCCGACAAGCTACGCTGCTCTCACGCCACACCATGTTCTCACGCAGTGAAAAATACATCGCGGAGCAGAGAGGAGACTGACAACACGCTGACAGACAGGACGGACCAGGTTACTTTTCGGTTACTTTTGATATTAGACATATTAAACAAAGTCTCACCTTTCAAATTTGGTCATTTTTTAAAAGAAATTTAAACGATACATACCGTTTTGTGGCTCTTAAATGTGTCTGACAGATCGCTGTAGAGCATCAGTTAAAGCTGCTCGTGAACCGATCATCTCTTCCTTCTAGTTAATTTATAACATCAAATATACATGAATGAACATCAGAAGGAATGTTGTTTTAAACCGCGGAAAGGCGTCAGTACACTCCGTTTTTCAAGTTCAAATCCTCCCATGTTAATCAGCTATCTCTCCTGACTGCTTTGTTGGACAAAATGGCGGATGGCGGATTATGATTGGTTAGATCGCCTGTCAATCAAGCTCCCTGCGAAGGGTCAATTACATGCAGGTATTTTTATAAAAATTCAAGGTCAATGTAAAAATGTACACAATAAGTGCATAGTTAGTACTAGTTAAATACACTTTATTATTAAGTGGGTCCCAATTTTTATTCACAGGCAAGTTACTTTTTGTTAATATGCTTGTATAAGTATGTTTCTGACATTTTGTTTGTGACGTCTGCAGGAGAGCGGCAGATTCCTGACCATGTGCCGGAGCAGCTGATTCATCTGAGGACTCTTGTGGACAGTCTTCTAGAAGATAAAGAGAAGGTATGAGAGAAAATAATCCAACCTAACCTTTCCTCTAACCCTCTCTTTAAAAACACAGTTTAGGGTTATCAGATTATATGATAGTCAAGTTTCTCTAAAGGCTGTTTTCATCTGTACACTTTATGTAATTATCTAAACAGAACTTCCCCTAGACTTCTATTGTTGTAGAAGGTGAAGTGTGTCATTTGTGTCAGTCAAATAGATAGTCCAGCCTAAACTCATGCCGGTGACTGAACAACCAATGTCGAGATGCTCAAACAAACAGAGCAATGTATTGATTGAGCCACAATGACACACTGTACACTTTTCAGCGCAATCAATCTAACTGGGAAAGGAGAATGTATTTGAAGGTACACTATGTAACAACATTTAAATAATGAGTCAATACATCATCAATCCTTCCTCCAAAACATGTTTTTGTCTTACCGTGATTCACTATGGTAACCCTGACATCAACATAGTGTCGGCCCAGATCCGAGCCACATCTGATACATGCGTACAGGGCTCCAGACTGCGACCAAAATTTGAGAGTGTGCGACTGAATTTTACATCCAGTCGCACATGTGCGACCAGTAATTTTTTTTTTACGTTAAACGTGGAAGGGCCGCGTCAATAGACCAATTTCAAGCCGACGTCACAGTTACGTCACGGCGTTAGCTGGTGGCAAAAGGAAGGGGCGGCCAATACAAACAAGCACATATTCGGCTCATTATAAAGAGCTTAAATTATTATTATTGTTATTAAATGTCATCTTGTTGTGTTGTTGGGTACAAGAATCAACGGAGTACAGGCTCCAATTTGAAATTTTAGCGCATAATGTTTTCTAAATGATTGTGATTATTTGTGAATCATCTATTATTTTATACATAGTTTTGATTGATTGTGACTATACTGAAGAACCTGGTAAAAAAGGGTAATCAAATACATAGTTAAAAAATGAATATGCTGTATCTGGAATTTTTATTTAATCACATTCGTTAAAATTGCACCGTAATGTCACTTACATTGTCGTCTTTGTGTCTGGTGGCCGTGGCGCTGGCCAGGCAGAACTGCGGATCGGATAGGCTACCACACAAGTCTTGTACGTGGCCATTACAGTTATAGGCATCTAAAGATTTATATGCCCTCAGTTTCTGTTTACGCTCAGTTTCTCTATCGGGTAGGTGTAGAAGTCAGTCCACTCAACCGGAGACTAATGTTAATGTTAATCCTGTCAGATCGTCCATTCATTGACTGCGTGTATGGTCAGCCAGTCTGTTAAAATTAACTTTTGCAAATAACAGTCGCGGTCCTGGACAGTGAATAACCTTGCACATTAAGATAAAATCGGATTTTCTCCAGTCATTATTAAAAAAACAAGCTAACAAAACTTGCAAACCAACGTTAGTGAAGCGGCCAGAGGGCTCGTTCTGCCACCACCTAAGCTCCGCCCACACAAAAACGTCACCATGTTTACCAACTGAAAATTGGTCTATGAATCCGTAATGTGTAGCAGGCCAATGATGACGAGTGTGAGAAGAATAGGGAATGGCCACTGTAACTGGCTAATGTGTGGAGGGGGAGGGTCCTAGAGATAATCGAGTGCGCGTAAACGTCTGTGGGAAGGAAACAGAGACGAATATCAGTGTCACAGACACAGTCGGATGATGATTCAGAGTCAGAGGTTTGTGAGGTGATGTGACAGAGCTCTCTGTCACCGGCTGCGACAGCACTTGCACTCCCATTCACATATAAGTCTACACCTTAAGTTACTCATTTTCCACTCGTAGCCTTTCCCTCGGGTGCACACTTGGGTTTGTGCTACCGATAGTTTTGCATACACGCACACACAGCCATTATCCCTCTAATATTCCCGCTATCAAACCATGTTTCAAAAATCACACACACACCAGACAGGTTAAATTATAACACCTTTATTTACTTATCTGCATATCTGTTTGTAAGTGTCTTTGTTTGTGCTGTGAAGTGTCTTGCGGGTGTCGTCTTTCCTTGTTGATATGCCGTCAGTACGGCAAGTGAAAAGGTCGAAACACCGGCGGCGATTCATAAACGCTTTTAAATCGTAGCCTGCCCGTGCTGCGCATGCGTGAATAGTCTTCCGGCTGGACCATTCTAGTGTTTATGTGTGGGGAGGGAGAAATGGGGAAAATTGTCTTTAATAATGTATTTATGTTGCCCATGTATATTTTATATTATTACTGAGGTAATGAATACATATTATACATGCTATATATATGAATGTTTGTATTACCAGTTTACCTTTTTAGTAGAAGGTTGAAAAATGGATGCTTACCTGATACTTAACATAATGATTTAACTCAAAGGGGCGGGGCCTTTAAAATATAAAGGACAGCTCTCTCACACAGTACTACAGGGGAAGGTGGGTGAAAGCTAAGGAGTGCAATTTGAGGTGCAGACAAGAGAAATTTTGAAATCCTTTATAGTAGAAGGAAATTCAGCCAAAGGCTCAGTGTAAATATATAAAAAAAAAGTCTTTGTTTGTTTGTTTTTATTTTGTTTTTGAGTGTTGTAATGTATTTTTGTACACTTTGGGACATTTTTGGAGAATAAACGACCTTTGCACTGAAGTGCTATTGTGGCTGAGCCATCATTCTTGTGCCGGGAGCCTCTTAACAACACGCCTTTTCACAGGTGATAAAGCCCGAACCCACCATTTTCGGGAAGACTAGCTGAGAGAATTCAGCTGGTTGAGGTACTGTAAGGAGACGAACTCCATGAGCTGCGAGTGTTGCAGTCGCTACCCTAGAACTGTGGGGAACACAAAGTTTGCACTTTGCAGACAGTGTTGGCACTTCGCTAGATAGACACAGTCTCAGCCTCAAGCATAGAGTATGCCGTGACATGTTGAAAGTGGAAAAAAAATGCGCTACTCATTTCTGCTTCACGGACCGTTTAATAGTTCGAACCAATAATAGACATCGCAGAGCTTCTCTCGCCAGTCGCGGGCCGATCTCGATCACGCGGCAACACTGTTACATCGTGGAGATCCAGTGAAGAAATCCATTGAGTTCTGTGGCTTTAGGTCCACAGATCAGCAATATTCACCATGGATTTAATGTAGTAACACTCACTGTAACTATGGTATACTATGGTTATTATAACAGTAGCAGAATTTACGTATAAATAAATGGACAATTTTTATGATGTATGCCGAAAATGAGCTTCCCCTCTTTGAAAGACCAGCAGCCGCCACTGCTCTCTAATATCTATTTTGTCACTCATTTTACTTTTGAATTAATATTAAGACATTATGAATGATAATAAAGTTAACTTTATCTATACACCTCAAATTAAGCTCATAAACACGAGAAGCTCAAACACACACCTCAGCTGTGCTGCCATAGACACGAGAAGCCCAAACACACACTTCAGCTGTGCTGCCATAGACACGAGAAGCCCAAACACACACTTCAGCTGTGCTGGCATAGACACGAGAAGCTCAAACACACACCTCAGCTGTGCTGCCATAGACACGAGAAGCCCAAACACACACTTCAGCTGTGCTGCCATAGACACGAGAAGCCCAAACACACACCTCAGCTGTGCTGCCATAGACACGAGAAGCTCAAACACACACTTCAGCTGTGCTGCCATAGACACGAGAAGCTCAAACACACACTTCAGCTGTGCTGCCATAGACACGAGAAGCCCAATCACACACTTCAGCTGTGCTGCCATAGACACGAGAAGCCCAAACACACACCTCAGCTGTGCTGCCATAGACACGAGAAGCCCAAACACACACTTCAGCTGTGCTGCCATAGACACGAGAAGCTCAAACACACACTTCAGCTGTGCTGCCATAGACACGAGAAGCCCAATCACACACTTCAGCTGTGCTGCCATAGACACGAGAAGCTCAAACACACACTTCAGCTGTGCTGCCATAGACACGAGAAGCTCAAACACACACTTCAGCTGTGCTGCCATAGACACGAGAAGCTCAAACACACACCTCAGCTGTGCTGCCATAGACACGAGAAGCCCAAACACACACCTCAGCTGTGCTGCCATAGACACGAGAAGCCCAAACACACACTTCAGCTGTGCTGCCATAGACACGAGAAGCTCAAACACACACTTCAGCTGTGCTGCCATAGACACGAGAAGCTCAAACACACACTTCAGCTGTGCTGCCATAGACACGAGAAGCTCAAACACACACTTCAGCTGTGCTGCCATAGACACGAGAAGCTCAAACACACACTTCAGCTGTGCTGCCATAGACACGAGAAGCCCAAACACACACTTCAGCTGTGCTGCCATAGACACGAGAAGCCCAAACACACACTTCAGCTGTGCTGCCATAGACACGAGAAGCCCAAACACACACTTCAGCTGTGCTGCCATAGACACGAGAAGCTCAAACACACACTTCAGCTGTGCTGCCATAGACACGAGAAGCTCAAACACACACTTCAGCTGTGCTGCCATAGACACGAGAAGCTCAAACACACACCTCAGCTGTGCTGCCATAGACACGAGAAGCTCAAACACACACTTCAGCTGTGCTGCCATAGACACGAGAAGCTCAAACACACACTTCAGCTGCGCTGCCATAGACACGAGAAGCTCTAACACACACCTCAGCTGTGCTGCCATAGACACGAGAAGCTCAAACACACACCTCAGCTGTGCTGCCATAGACACGAGAAGCTCAAACACACACTTCAGCTGTGCTGCCATAGACACGAGAAGCTCAAACACACACTTCAGCTGTGCTGCCATAGACACGAGAAGCTCAAACACACACCTCAGCTGTGCTGCCATAGACACGAGAAGCCCAAACACACACTTCAGCTGCGCTGCCATAGACACGAGAAGCCCAAACACACACTTCAGCTGTGCTGCCATAGACACGAGAAGCCCAAACACACACTTCAGCTGTGCTGCCATAGACACGAGAAGCCCAAACACACACTTCAGCTGTGCTGCCATAGACACGAGAAGCTCAAACACACACTTCAGCTGTGCTGCCATAGACACGAGAAGCTCAAACACACACCTCAGCTGTGCTGCCATAGACACGAGAAGCTCAAACACACACTTCAGCTGTGCTGCCATAGACACGAGAAGCTCAAACACACACTTCAGCTGTGCTGCCATAGACACGAGAAGCTCAAACACACACTTCTAGGCCGGGAGCCAGGTCCACTCCTCAGGATGTTTTTGCTACCTTTTTTTCACTATTATTTCCTATTATCTTATACCTTGGGCCATCACAAGTTGATAATGACCACCCCCAACTCGGCCCCGTTTGGTCTCAGGGGCCAAAAAACACCCTTTTTGGAAAAAGCTTTTGGCGGAATGATGTAATTGTGAATATAAAGGTACTGCAGCTACATAAATGGCCATATAACCCTAAAATTTTGCATGGTGTATCCTGACACATAGGGGAAACTAGCAGAAAAAGATTCTGGGCATTGCTGCCTTTTTTCTGTCAAATATCACCCTCAACATACCCCAAAAGATTAAAAAATGGCTGTCCGCCTGACAAATTGTCATCAAAAGTGATCATTTTCAAGCATTTTATTATATATATCACTGTCTCAAATGTATATGAAAAACTTCCCAAGTTTATAAGCTTCAATTTAAGTCCAAGATGACCTTTCTATCTAGAGGATTATAGCTGGTATAACCAAAGTTCTCCACTGTACCTCAAATCGGAGAAAACAGTATTTTCAAGCATTACCATTCCTTATGGGTTCCATAAGTCCACAAAGTCCTCGCAACACAAGGAATAAAGATGACTCTAGTGTGTAGTCTGTTATCAAAAAACCTTCAATAGAGTAAACGTTAGTAACCTTCTGTACAGGTAAACATTCTTTACAGCCAAATGGCGAAACTAAAATACAGCTCAAACATAAAATAGAAAACATTTATTTGGTTATTAGATCTTTTTGCTGCTTATCCATGCTGTACTTTGATGACTGGTCATGTTAGTGTGTTGTATTAGTGTAGAATATAAACTCTTAATCATCATTTTCCTCAACTTCATCTATATTTATATGGATTTCATCAGTTTTTGGAGCCAAGCACTTCGATGTGTTCTACATACCTTCAAGGAGATTGTGAAACTGAGTGAGCTTCTTCTTCTTCGGACCTCTCCACACTGGTGCGGGTGACAGCACAGCAGCGCGAGTGGTCTTTATTCTCTCACTTTCTTTTTTTTTTTGCTTTTGTTTTGACTTGAGCAAACAAAAGCTGTTCTCACAGCTGGTAAGGTGCGCTTGAGAGCACTCAAAGGCAAGGTAGTCGAGAACTTTACCCAGCAGAAACTGGCTGAAAAGCAGACTGAGACCATCAAGCACATCCTGCTGCGGCGGTCAACTGCTGCCTCCATCCCATTGCCCGCAGCCCCTCAGTCTGCTCGTCGCCGGGGCGGCCTTCTGTGTCTGCCCTCGCTCCCGTGCTGCAGCAGCAGCCTCCACCTAAGTGGAGCCAAGGAGCCAGTCGCAGGCAGGCAACCCCCTACCCGTCCAGGCCCCTGCCAAGCAGGGCGGTAAAGCCAAGAGCAAGCAGCCCTAGGACGGGCGACCCGGAGATGGATTGGGCCATTCACTCCACAAGGAGGGGAGGGGACAAGGAGGGGACCCTTGTTTCCATGAGAGAACAGGGTGTGCACATCCTGAACTATTTCGACAACTGACTCATATTAGCACACTCTCGAGATCAGTTATGCGAACACAGGGACCTCGTGCTCAGGCACCTCAGCCAGTTGCGTCTTCCGGCCAACTGGGAGAAGAGCAAACTCACCCCCAGAGGATCTCTTTTCTCGGTATGGAGTTGGATTCGATCACACAGACAGCACGCCTCACAGAGCAAACGCGCTCAGTCGGTGCTGAACTGCTTGAACACCTTCAAAGGTAGGACCCTGTGCAAAGTCAGGGAGGACGAGGAGCAGGTCCTTCTGGTGGCCCCCTATTGGCCCACCCAGACCTGGTTCCCAGAAATCATGCTCCTCGTGACAGTCCCTCCCATTCCTCTGAGGAAGGATCTTCTGACTCAGAGACAGGGCACCCTATGGCACCAGCGTCCGGACCTCTGGAAACTCAATCTCTGGTTCTAGGTGACTTACCCCCATAGGTACTTAACACCATCACTTCTGCACAGACGCCGTCCACGAGACGTGTACCTTGAAGTGGAACCTGTTCGTCAAGTAGTTTTCTTCTCGCCGAGAGGACCCCCGAAGATGTTCAATAGGGTCCGTGCTTTCCTTTTTGCAGCAAGGGTTGGAGCGAAGGCTGTCTCTATCCACCCTCAAAGTACATGCTGCTGCCATTTTAGCTTATCACGACCACATAGATGGCAAATCAGTTGCCATCTATGTGCCATCTATGGAAAGCACGAACTGGTCGTCAGGTTCCTTAGGGGGGCGAGAAGGTTAAACCCTCCTTGTCCCCCCCTCCATAACCTCTTGGGACCTTTCCCTGGTGCTTCAAGCTCTTCAGGATGCTCCCTTTGAGCCTTTGAAGTCAGTAGACTTAAAGCTTCTCTCTTTGAAGATTTTGCTGCTGATTGCACTGGCCTCTATCAAGAGGGTAAAATTACTTAAGTATACTCCATAAAATGAACATGAAGACATGCACTTTTATGATGAAGAGATGCACTTTTATGATGGATAGATGCACTTTTATAATGGATATGTCATGATTCTGCCTTCTTGTCTCTGATTTTCCCTGGTCTTGAGGCAGGATCATGACAGGCCCATGTTTTATGTGTAAGCACATGGCCATTTGTTTGGCCATGTGCTTGCGTTGTCTCGTCATGTAACCCCGCCCCCTTGTTACCCTTGTTTAGTCATTATTGCTTTACCCATTATCACCTGTGTTCCTGATTATTTGTTCCCTATTTAATCCCCTCATGTCTGCTGTCTTGTGTCGGTTCATTGTCGATCAATTTCATACTTTGTGTGATCACTTTGTGAGTATTCCTGTCTAGTGAAGTTTTGACCCTGTATTTGCTGTTAATTTGTAGTCTAGTTACGTCAAGTCTATGTCATAGTCTAGTTAGTATTCATAGTCCTGTCTTGTCCTGTTTTGCCCCCTCGTGGGCTTTGTTTTCCCTGTTATTTGTACAATAAACTGTGTTGCTGTGACCACTGTCTGCAATTGGGTTCATCTCCACACATCCCATAACAGGATAGATGCACTTTTATGATGGATAGATGCACTTTTATAATGGATAGATGCACTTTTATAATGGATAGAGACACTTTTAAGATGGATAGATGCACTTTTATGATGGACAGATGCTCTTTTATAATGGATAGATGCACTTTTATGATGGACAGATGCTCTTTTATAATGGATAGATGCACTTTTATGATGGACAGATGCTCTTTTATAATGGATAGATGCACTTTTATAATGGATAGATGCATTTTATGATGGAGAGATGCACTTTTATGATGGAGAGATGCTCTTTTATAATGGATAGAGACACTTTTAAGATGGATACAGTAGATGCACTTTTATGATGGATAGATGCTCTTTTATAATGGATAGATGCACTTTTAAGATGGATAGATGCACTTTTATGATGGACAGATGCTCTTTTATAATGGATAGATGCACTTTTATAATGGATAGATGCACTTTTATGATGGAGAGATGCACTTATGATGAAGAGATGCACTTTTATGATGGAGAGATGCACTTTTATAATGGATAGATGGACTTTTATAATGGATAGATGCACTTTTATGATGGAGAGATACACTTTTATGATGGAGAGATTCACTTTTATAATGGATAGATGCACTTTTATGATGGAGAGATGCACTTTTATGATGGAGAGATGCACTTTTATAATGGATATATGGACATTTATAATGGATAGATGCACTTTTATGATGGATAGATGCACTTTTATAATGGATAGATGCACTTTTATGATGGATAGATGCACTTTTATGATGGAGAGATGCACTTTTATAATGGATAGATGCACTTTTATAATGGATAGAGACACTTTTAAGATGGATAGATGCACTTTTATGATGGACAGATGCTCTTTTATAATGGATAGATGCACTTTTATGATGGACAGATGCTCTTTTATAATGGATAGATGCACTTTTATGATGGACAGATGCTCTTTTATAATGGATAGATGCACTTTTATAATGGATAGATGCATTTTATGATGGAGAGATGCACTTTTATGATGGAGAGATGCTCTTTTATAATGGATAGAGACACTTTTAAGATGGATACAGTAGATGCACTTTTATGATGGATAGATGCTCTTTTATAATGGATAGATGCACTTTTAAGATGGATAGATGCACTTTTATGATGGACAGATGCTCTTTTATAATGGATAGATGCACTTTTATAATGGATAGATGCACTTTTATGATGGAGAGATGCACTTATGATGAAGAGATGCACTTTTATGATGGAGAGATGCACTTTTATAATGGATAGATGGACTTTTATAATGGATAGATGCACTTTTATGATGGAGAGATACACTTTTATGATGGAGAGATTCACTTTTATAATGGATAGATGCACTTTTATGATGGAGAGATGCACTTTTATGATGGAGAGATGCACTTTTATAATGGATATATGGACATTTATAATGGATAGATGCACTTTTATGATGGATAGATGCACTTTTATAATGGATAGATGCACTTTTATGATGGATAGATGCACTTTTATAATGGATAGATGGACTTTTATAATGGATAGATGCACTTTTATGATGGATAGATGCACTTTTATGATGGATAGATGCACTTTTATAATGGATATATGGACATTTATAATGGATAGATGCACTTTTATGATGGATAGATGCACCTTTATGATGGATAGATGCACTTTTATAATGGATAGATGCACTTTTATAATGGATAGATGCACTTTTATGATGGACAGATGCACTTTTATAATGGATAGATGGACTTTTATAATGGATAGATGCACTTTTATGATGGATAGATGCACTTTTATGATGGATAGATGCACTTTTATAATGGATAGATGCACTTTTATAATGGATAGACAATAATAGATTTTTACAGCGATTGAGTCCTGCCGGTTCCATAATGAGACTGACGCGGCCAGAGACATTTCTGGCGCTGTGGCATATTAAATTTATTCTAAATAGTTTTTCCACGTGAGAAATACAATATGTGGCGAGAGGGCGTGACAAAAGACCAAAATTTGTGACTGTCACGTGACACTTGAGAGCCCTGACTGCACTGTAGCAGTTAATGTTACACTGTTTAACCTGCAAGCTAGCTAGCCTGCTAGATAGCTAGCCTGCTTAAAACACCAAGCTTACATTAGCTACTGCTACTATTCCCCACCAATTCACAAGCACAAGAGAAAAAGTATTTTGTACTTACATTTAATACCCCTGGAACTCAATGGAAGTTGATTGAAGATGGCATAGTTGGTAGTGTTGTTATAACCAGTCAACTGAACCAACAATCTTTTCACAAAACTGACAAAACCATGTCAAACTGTTGAAATCCATCAACATTCCATGCACGAGCTACTTTCTGACATTCTAACTGAAAGTGGGTGAATATCAAAATACATGATAGAAACATTTTGTTAAACCACTTACAAGTGTTATGTTTACAACACCATTGACTACACTATTGAAACAATTACTTTTTATTACAACTGTACATGAATAAATAGGCCATTTGGCCCTGGACTAATAGCCTAATAGGGTATTCTATTTGTCCATTCTAGTGGCTCTATTCTATTTTGAAGACTTGTGCTGGCTGCACAAGTCTAATTTAAGGCTCTCACAAATAAATAGTATGGGTATATTATACATTTTTCTGAGTCATCAGAGTGCCTTGAGTATTGAAGTTGTTGAGTTTTGTGTCCGTGGTGTTCTTTCATGCAGCAGGGATAAAAGAAAGCATACAGTTTAGGCGGAAATTGTGAAAAAATGTGTGTTATTTCTGGTTTAAAGAAGTCATGTGACCTCTGTATTTGTCAGACAGATTCAGTCCTGGCTTAAATGAAAGCCTAAAAGGTCCCCTTTCCAACGATACCAAGCACCATATTATAGAATATTGATAATATCCCTAGCATGAGCCTAAACCAGATATACACCAGATTTCAAAAACGGAATTTATTTTAGGGGGTTAGTAACTTCATGAGCTCAAAAAAGTGATTTCGCTACCACCGCTGCACTGCTATCGTGATTTTTCTAATACTAGGGGTGTATAAAAAACAAAAAACAAAATGATAGCATTTGCCCCCCCGTTGATACAAATGGACCCCCCTGGCTCATGGACTATATGTTTCAATAAGTAATAAATAATGTTTCAATAAATAAGCTAAACCCACCGGCCCTTCTCAACATTTCGATTTAAAGGGGGGGTGAAACACTCATTTTCAGTCAATCTCATGTTAATCTTGAGTACCTATAGAGTAGTATTGCATCCTTCAAATCTCCAAAAAGTCTTTAGTTTTATTATATTTATAAAAAATAAAGATAGGCTGTACCGAGTCTTTCTGGATAAAAACGAGCGGCTGGAGGCGTGCCGTGCCGTGCCGTCAAATTACGCCCCAGCTGACGTCACACAGGCCCATACTCGAATAAAAAACTTTCCGAAACTTGTGACAAACCGGAAGGAGCATTTTTGGCACAGAAATACTCCTTCAAACGTACAATTTAATTTTTGAAACATTGTCCATGTTTAGCATGGGAATCCAACTCTTTAACAGTGTAAAAAACTCAGTATGCATGAAATAGCATTTCACCCCCCCTTTAATAATCCGACCCTTGAATGATGCTAATTGAATAGCCCTGACCTAGGGGCATAACATTGCTCACTTTTCATGCAATTCATTTCATATAATATAGCTCATAAGTCAAGTCTCAACTCTTGTTTAAGACATTGTTCATATGTAAAAAATATGCTTAATCCAATATAGAATGGTAATGCTTGAAATTTCTGTTTTCTCCGATTTGAGGTACAGTGGAGAACTTTGGTTATACCAGCTATAATCCTCTAGATAGAAAGGTCATCTTGGACTTAAATTGAAGCTTATAAACTTGGGAAGTTTTTCATATACATTTGAGACAGTGATATATATAATAAAATGCTTGAAAATGATCACTTTTGATGACAATTTGTCAGGCGGACAGCCATTTTTTAATCTTTTGGGGTATGTTGAGGGTGATATTTGACAGAAAAAAGGCAGCAATGCCCAGAATCTTTTTCTGCTAGTTTCCCCTATGTGTCAGGATACACCATGCAAAATTTTAGGGTTATATGGCCATTTATGTAGCTGCAGTACCTTTATATTCACAATTACATCATTCCGCCACAAGCTTTTCCCCAAAAAGGGTGTTTTTTGGCCCCTGAGACCAAACGGGGCCGAGTTGGGGGTGGTCATTATCAACTTGTGATGGCCCAAGGTATAAGATAATAGGAAATAATAGTGAAAAAAAGGTAGCAAAAAACATCCTGAGGAGTGGACCTGGCTCCCGGCCTATTCAGCTGTGCTGCCATAGACACGAGAAGCTCAAACACACACTTCAGCTGTGCTGCCATAGACACGAGAAGCTCAAACACACACTTCAGCTGTGCTGCCATAGACACGAGAAGCTCAAACACACACTTCAGCTGTGCTGCCATAGACACGAGAAGCTCAAACACACACTTCAGCTGTGCTGCCATAGACACGAGAAGCTCAAACACACACCTCAGCTGTGCTGCAATAGACACGAGAAGCTCAAACACACACTTCAGCTGTGCTGCCATAGACACGAGAAGCCCAAACACACACTTCAGCTGTGCTGCCATAGACACGAGAAGCTCAAACACACACTTCAGCTGTGCTGCCATAGACACGAGAAGCTCAAACACACACTTCAGCTGTGCTGCCATAGACACGAGAAGCCCAAACACACACTTCAGCTGTGCTGCCATAGACACGAGAAGCCCAAACACACACCTCAGCTGTGCTGCCATAGACACGAGAAGCTCAAACACACACTTCAGCTGTGCTGCCATAGACACGAGAAGCTCAAACACACACTTCAGCTGTGCTGCCATAGACACGAGAAGCTCAAACACACACTTCAGCTGTGCTGCCATAGACACGAGAAGCTCAAACACACACTTCAGCTGTGCTGCCATAGACACGAGAAGCTCAAACACACACTTCAGCTGTGCTGCCATAGACACGAGAAGCCCAAACACACACTTCAGCTGTGCTGCCATAGACACGAGAAGCCCAAACACACACTTCAGCTGTGCTGCCATAGACACGAGAAGCCCAAACACACACTTCAGCTGTGCTGCCATAGACACGAGAAGCCCAAACACACACTTCAGCTGCGCTGCCATAGACACGAGAAGCTCAAACACACACTTCAGCTGTGCTGCCATAGACACGAGAAGCTCAAACACACACTTCAGCTGTGCTGCCATAGACACGAGAAGCTCAAACACACACTTCAGCTGTGCTGCCATAGACACGAGAAGCTCAAACACACACTTCAGCTGTGCTGCCATAGACACGAGAAGCTCAAACACACACTTCAGCTGTGCTGCCATAGACACGAGAGGCTCAAACACACACTTCAGCTGTGCTGCCATAGACACGAGAAGCCCAAACACACACTTCAGCTGTGCTGCCATAGACACGAGAAGCTCAAACACACACTTCAGCTGTGCTGCCATAGACACGAGAAGCTCAAACACACACTTCAGCTGTGCTGCCATAGACACGAGAAGCTCAAACACACACTTCAGCTGTGCTGCCATAGACACGAGAAGCCCAAACACACACTTCAGCTGTGCTGCCATAGACACGAGAAGCCCAAACACACACTTCAGCTGTGCTGCCATAGACACGAGAAGCTCAAACACACACTTCAGCTGTGCTGCCATAGACACGAGAAGCTCAAACACACACCTCAGCTGTGCTGCCATAGACACGAGAAGCTCAAACACACACTTCAGCTGTGCTGCCATAGACACGAGAAGCCCAAACACACACTTCAGCTGTGCTGCCATAGACACGAGAAGCTCAAACACACACTTCAGCTGTGCTGCCATAGACACGAGAAGCCCAAACACACACTTCAGCTGTGCTGCCATAGACACGAGAAGCTCAAACACACACTTCAGCTGTGCTGCCATAGACACGAGAAGCTCAAACACACACCTCAGCTGTGCTGCCATAGACACGAGAAGCTCAAACACACACTTCAGCTGTGCTGCCATAGACACGAGAAGCTCAAACACACACCTTCAGCTGTGCTGCCATAGACACGAGAAGCCCAAACACACACTTCAGCTGTGCTGCCATAGACACGAGAAGCTCAAACACACACTTCAGCTGTGCTGCCATAGACACGAGAAGCTCAAACACACACTTCAGCTGTGCTGCCATAGACACGAGAAGCTCAAACACACACTTCAGCTGTGCTGCCATAGACACGAGAAGCTCAAACACACACTTCAGCTGTGCTGCCATAGACACGAGAAGCTCAAACACACACTTCAGCTGTGCTGCCATAGACACGAGAAGCTCAAACACACACTTCAGCTGTGCTGCCATAGACACGAGAAGCTCAAACACACACTTCAGCTGTGCTGCCATAGACACGAGAAGCTCAAACACACACTTCAGCTGTGCTGCCATAGACACGAGAAGCTCAAACACACACTTCAGCTGTGCTGCCATAGACACGAGAAGCTCAAACACACACTTCAGCTGTGCTGCCATAGACACGAGAAGCTCAAACACACACTTCAGCTGTGCTGCCATAGACACGAGAAGCTCAAACACACACTTCAGCTGTGCTGCCATAGACACGAGAAGCTCAACACACACCTTCAGCTGTGCTGCCATAGACACGAGAAGCTCAAACACACACTTCAGCTGTGCTGCCATAGACACGAGAAGCTCAAACACACACTTCAGCTGTGCTGCCATAGACACGAGAAGCTCAAACACACACTTCAGCTGTGCTGCCATAGACACGAGAAGCTCAAACACACACTTCAGCTGTGCTGCCATAGACACGAGAAGCTCAAACACACACTTCAGCTGTGCTGCCATAGACACGAGAAGCTCAAACACACACTTCAGCTGTGCTGCCATAGACACGAGAAGCTCAATCACACACTTCAGCTGTGCTGCCATAGACACGAGAAGCTCAAACACACACTTCAGCTGTGCTGCCATAGACACGAGAAGCCCAAACACACACTTCAGCTGTGCTGCCATAGACACGAGAAGCTCAAACACACACTTCAGCTGTGCTGCCATAGACACGAGAAGCTCAAACACACACTTCAGCTGTGCTGCCATAGACACGAGAAGCTCAAACACACACTTCAGCTGTGCTGCCATAGACACGAGAAGCTCAAACACACACTTCAGCTGTGCTGCCATAGACACGAGAAGCTCAAACACACACTTCAGCTGTGCTGCCATAGACACGAGAAGCTCAAACACACACTTCAGCTGTGCTGCCATAGACACGAGAAGCCCAAACACACACTTCAGCTGTGCTGCCATAGACACGAGAAGCTCAAACACACACTTCAGCTGTGCTGCCATAGACACGAGAAGCTCAAACACACACTTCAGCTGTGCTGCCATAGACACGAGAAGCTCAAACACACACTTCAGCTGTGCTGCCATAGACACGAGAAGCTCAAACACACACTTCAGCTGTGCTGCCATAGACACGAGAAGCTCAAACACACACTTCAGCTGTGCTGCCATAGACACGAGAAGCTCAAACACACACTTCAGCTGTGCTGCCATAGACACGAGAAGCCCAAACACACAATTCAGCTGTGCTGCCATAGACACGAGAAGCTCAAACACACACTTCAGCTGTGCTGCCATAGACACGAGAAGCTCAAACACACACTTCAGCTGCGCTGCCATAGACACGAGAAGCTCAAACACACACTTCAGCTGTGCTGCCATAGACACGAGAAGCTCAAACACACACTTCAGCTGTGCTGCCATAGACACGAGAAGCTCAAACACACACTTCAGCTGTGCTGCCATAGACACGAGAAGCTCAAACACACACTTCAGCTGTGCTGCCATAGACACGAGAAGCCCAAACACACACTTCAGCTGTGCTGCCATAGACACGAGAAGCTCAAACACACACTTCAGCTGTGCTGCCATAGACACGAGAAGCTCAATCACACACTTCAGCTGTGCTGCCATAGACACGAGAAGCCCAAACACACACTTCAGCTGTGCTGCCATAGACACGAGAAGCCCAAACACACACCTCAGCTGTGCTGCCATAGACACGAGAAGCCCAAACACACACTTCAGCTGTGCTGCCATAGACACGAGAAGCCCAAACACACACCTCAGCTGTGCTGCCATAGACACGAGAAGCTCAAACACACACCTCAGCTGTGCTGCCATAGACACGAGAAGCTCAAACACACACCTCAGCTGTGCTGCCATAGACACGAGAAGCTCAAACACACACTTCAGCTGTGCTGCCATAGACACGAGAAGCCCAAACACACACTTCAGCTGTGCTGCCATAGACACGAGAAGCTCAAACACACACTTCAGCTGTGCTGCCATAGACACGAGAAGCCCAAACACACACTTCAGCTGTGCTGCCATAGACACGAGAAGCCCAAACACACACTTCAGCTGTGCTGCCATAGACACGAGAAGCTCAAACACACACCTCAGCTGTGCTGCCATAGACACGAGAAGCTCTAACACACACTTCAGCTGTGCTGCCATAGACACGAGAAGCTCAAACACACACTTCAGCTGTGCTGCCATAGACACGAGAAGCTCAAACACACACCTCAGCTGTGCTGCCATAGACACGAGAAGCTCAAACACACACCTCAGCTGTGCTGCCATAGACACGAGAAGCTCAAACACACACTTCAGCTGTGCTGCCATAGACACGAGAAGCTCAAACACACACCTCAGCTGTGCTGCCATAGACACGAGAAGCTCTAACACACACTTCAGCTGTGCTGCCATAGACACGAGAAGCTCAAACACACACTTCAGCTGTGCTGCCATAGACACGAGAAGCTCAAACACACACCTCAGCTGTGCTGCCATAGACACGAGAAGCTCAAACACACACTTCAGCTGTGCTGCCATAGACACGAGAAGCTCAAACACACACTTCAGCTGTGCTGCCATAGACACGAGAAGCCCAAACACACACTTCAGCTGTGCTGCCATAGACACGAGAAGCTCAAACACACACTTCAGCTGTGCTGCCATAGACACGAGAAGCTCAAACACACACCTCAGCTGTGCTGCCATAGACACGAGAAGCTCAAACACACACTTCAGCTGTGCTGCCATAGACACGAGAAGCCCAAACACACACTTCAGCTGTGCTGCCATAGACACGAGAAGCTCTAACACACACTTCAGCTGTGCTGCCATAGACACGAGAAGCCCAAACACACACTTCAGCTGTGCTGCCATAGACACGAGAAGCCCAAACACACACTTCAGCTGTGCTGCCATAGACACGAGAAGCCCAAACACACACTTCAGCTGTGCTGCCATAGACACGAGAAGCTCAAACACACACTTCAGCTGTGCTGCCATAGACACGAGAAGCTCAAACACACACTTCAGCTGTGCTGCCATAGACACGAGAAGCTCAATCACACACTTCAGCTGTGCTGCCATAGACACGAGAAGCCCAAACACACACCTCAGCTGTGCTGCCATAGACACGAGAAGCCCAAACACACACCTCAGCTGTGCTGCCATAGACACGAGAAGCTCAAACACACACCTCAGCTGTGCTGCCATAGACACGAGAAGCTCAAACACACACCTCAGCTGTGCTGCCATAGACACGAGAAGCCCAAACACACACTTCAGCTGTGCTGCCATAGACACGAGAAGCTCAAACACACACCTCAGCTGTGCTGCCATAGACACGAGAAGCTCAAACACACACCTCAGCTGTGCTGCCATAGACACGAGAAGCTCAAACACACACCTCAGCTGTGCTGCCATAGACACGAGAAGCTCAACTCTCAGTTCAGCAACACAAGAATGAAACACAAATGTGTTGTTTATCTAAAGTCATTTTTGCTTATTAGTAATTTGAATATCAAAGGTCAACAGCAAAGGCATTGCTTAATGAAGTGAGATTAAATATGTAAAGTATTTGTATTATTTAATATATTACCATATTCTGAGTTTTTACTGTTTTTACTGATTTTGAGGAATGCTGAATATGTTTTTGTGCAAGTGAGATGCAATAACCCTCATGTTCACACACTAATGCCTCTGCTCTTACTGCCGATCTCTCCCAGCATGGGGACAGGAGAGCTGTCCGTCCGGAAATGGGAAAACCTGTGTCACGTATTTGAAAGAGTGACAATTTATTTTGTTGTAAATTTAACAGTAATGTACAGTAACTGTAAAGTAACTCGTCACTTGAAAACAGTAATCTGATAAAGTAATGCGATACCCCGAACACTGCTGGTGAATGCTCTCTGAACGCGCTGAAATAATTAGTAACATTCAAGAAATGTTAGACGATTGTCCAACTAAAACAATTCATTAAAGAAAAAAACACTCCATCAATGATGTATAAATAATGTTTTTGTGTGAATGTTTTGAGAACATGATTAAAGGCCAGATAACTTTGAACGAACCTTCTATTAATGTAACTAGAAGAACGTTTGTTCGTAACTTTGAGAGAAGCTTCTCTAAAGTTCTGAGAACATTCCCTGTCAGCTGGGAATTCCCTTAAAGCACAGGGTGTCTGACGTCTCCCGCTTTATTAGGTGTCAGGATCATGAGATGAAGAAAGAGCAGAAGAAGCAGGAGATCAGGAGGGAGGCTGAAGAACTGCAGCGACTCCGAGATCGGGATCTGAGGGAACAGGCCATGAAAGAGCACAAGAAACAAGAAGAGAAGAGGAGATCCACGAAAGCTTTTCGGGTAAGACGGTTGTTGGACAACATTCACTCTGTGAAAGCAGACTGGACCAGATGCGGTTTAGAAATCCCTTCTTCTGTCTTCCATCAGGAGCTTCTGACCGAGAGAGAGCTGAAGAAAGCAGCGGAGGCTCGGAGGCAGGAGGAAGAGGAGGAGAAGAGACAGCAGATCGCCAGCCAGAAACTGGAGCAGAAGAGAGAGTGGAAGGAGAAGCAGGAGGGAATACTCAGGTGTTGTACAGAGACGAGGGAAATGCGTCCTGTGGTGGAGATTACAGGATTCTCATTAGTGCCAGAAATTAACTTCTTTATTTTACTTCCTACAGTTGATTTCAGGAGCATGTTCTTACATGTATGAGGGCTAACACGTATAAAACACACAGCATGCTGATTATTTGTGTTAAACACTTCCAACCCAGACTAAACTTGATATATTAGATGCTAGACAACAGATAAAATAACTTTGGGCGCATTTTAGGCATTTTTGTTACTTTAAAACTGTGAATCTCTAGAGATCATGGGCTGTTATTTTAGTATTATTTATAGTATACAGTATTTAGAAATGTTTTTGAATTACCTTTTATTTTTATAGTTTCAGTTTAAGTTTTAGGAATTGTGAGTATGTGCTTTTGTCTTTTTTTTTATTCGTTTTTTTTAATTTATTTATTTTGACCTTTATTTTATATTTATTTCAGGTTTAGTTTTAGCAATTTTAGTACTTCAACTTACAAATTGAAATGTTATTTCATTTAGTTGCCAAGGCAACATTTCTAAGTTTAAGGTTTAAAGGCACAATATGTAACTTTTTTGCTTTAAAAATAGCAAAAATCACTATATCTATGTTATGTATTTTTTTTAGTTGTGTACTTACATTATCCCGACTGTTTCCAACAACTTTCAAACCAGGAGAAATTTTAATTTAATTCGAAGACACGTCCCGTTTCTTTATTTCCGTTTTGTCGCAGTCAATGGCGTCATATCCGCGTGTCCCTGGTTTCCGCTCGTGCTGCCATGGTAACCAGAGCCCTCTGATAGTAACCAAGGCGACTGACGTGGACCACTGTGTAGTTCGCAATGTCTATTTGCACGCTGTTGTTGTTTCGTTCAAACATTATGGACCATGGCAAGCAGACTTTGGGTAAAAAAGGAGAACTAAAACGAGAATCAATATCAGCGCGGTGTTTTCGAGATGCCTAGAGCTCCCATAGACAGTATATAAACGAGAGCTCCACGGCCGAGACTTCGACCGCTCCTACATGTACTTTATTAAACAGGTGAGCACATTTACATAAAACTAATCAATGTTATATAGTTCAACAATGATAAAATGTTAGAATAAGATCTGTATGTTATTCTAATGTTGATCTAGCTCACTGCTAGTCTCATACAGACAAACTAACACATACATTTCAACACATTTAAATGCAGTTTAGTGTGATAGTGTAATGTTAGACCAAGTGAAACAGTTTATTAATTTGTCTAATAAACTGACCTGTGAGTAATTCTGCACTTGCGTGTAGTTCGGTAGAATGAAATGTCCATATTCCTTTTATATCCGCGGGACTCGCGTCGCGTGTGGAGCTGATAGCTGTCTCTTAGCAATCCCGAACTGCTTCATATCACAGTCATGATAAAAGCATTGATGTATTCAGTCATCCATAAACATTATTAGATCGGTCGGACAGTCCTTCCTAAAATGCATTAAACTTTCGTTTACAAAGACGTGAAACTCACCGAGTGGTCAGGGGTGTTCACTGATATGCTCACACAAAAATCGCTGCAAAAGATGCTTTCCAACAGGTGTATTACCATTCGTTGTAAAACTGTGGACCTATTTTTCCAAACGCCTCACACCCGAACATTCTTCCGTTGAGAGCTTGAATAATAGACACTCCAGCCCAGTTTCCGGCGGCGGAGTAATACCGTATCTCACAGCACATCCAATACAAGTCAATGGAGTTGGACAAACTACGATAAAACCTGTTGGAAAGCATCTTTTGCAGTGATTTTTGTGTGAGCATATCAGTGAACACCCCTGACCACTCGGTGAGTTTCACGTCTTTGTAAACAAAAGTTTAAAAATGGAACGCAACTGGAAGAAAACAAAACTAGAGGTACTAGAGGTTCGCGTTTCATGGAGAGAGAGCTCGATTACTTACAGAGAGGCCTTAAAAGCTGCTAGATCTGCTTATTTTTCAACCCTATTAGAAGAAAATAAACAAAACCCTAGGTATTTATTTGAAACAGTGGCTAAACTAACAAAAAATAAAGCTTCAAGCCCAGAAGTTTCCAAGCAGCACAGCAGTAATGACTTTATTAACTTCTTCACTTATAAGATTGATAATATCAGGGAGAAAATTATAACATCGTATCGCATCAGGCAGTGCACTGTAGTCTCCATAAGGAAAGATTTGATTCATTCATTGCTATAGAAGAGGAAGAATTCGTTAAACTCATTAAATCATCTAAATCGACAACATGTATGTTAGACCCTATACCGACTAAGCTCCTGAAAGAGATGCTCCCAGAGGTCATAGATCCTCTTCTTAATATCATTAATTCATCTTTGTCTCTAGGATACGTACCAAAAACTTTTAAGCTGGCTATGATTAAACCGCTTGTTAAAAAAACACAACTTGATCCTACAGAATTAGTCAATTACAGGCCGATCTCGAATCTACCCTTTCTGTCAAAGATACTAGAAAAGGCGGTATCCTCACAACTATGTTCCTTTTTAGAAAGAAATGATATCTGTGAGGATTTTCAGTCCGGATTTAGACCGTACCATAGTACTGAGACTGCTCTCATTAGAGTCACACATGATTTGCTCTTATCATCCGATCGTGGTTGTGTCTCTCTATTTGTGTTACTCGATCTTAGTGCTGCATTTGATACTATCAACCACAACATTCTTTTAAATAGACTCAGACATCATGTTGGCATTAGTGGAATTGCACTAGCATGGTTTAAATCATACTTATCTGACCGTTATCAGTTTGTAGCAGTAAATGAAGAGATGTCTCATCGATCACAAGTTCAGTATGGCGTACCACAAGGCTCAGTACTAGGACCGTTGCTGTTCACTCTGTACATGCTACCCTTGGGAGATATCATTAGGAAGCATGGCATTAGTTTTCACTGTTATGCCGACGATACTCAGCTCTATATTTCTTCACGCCCTGACGAAACTTACCAATTCACAAAATTAACAGAATGCATAGCCGATATAACAAACTGGATGACTCGTAATTTCCTACTTAATTCTGAAAAAACAGAGATTCTAATTATTGGACAAAAAACTTCCTCACGTAATAACCTAGAATACTGTCTAACACTTGATGGCTGCTCTGTTAAGTCTTCGTCGTCGGTTAGGAACCTGGGTGTGCTCTTTGATACCAATCTTTCATTTGAAAGTCACGTGTCTAGTATCTGTAAAACCGCATTTTTCCATCTTAAAAATATGTCAAAATTACGCCATATGCTCTCATTGACAAATGCAGAACAATTAGTCCATGCGTTCATGACATCAAGGCTAGATTACTGTAATGCTCTACTGGGTGGTTGCCCTGCACGCTTAATAAACAAACTACAGCTGGTCCAAAACGCAGCAGCTCGAGTTCTTACCAGAACCAGGAAGTATGACCATTTTAGCCCGGTTCTGTCAACACTACACTGGCTCCCTATTAAACATTGTATACATTTTAAAATACTGCTGATTACTTACAAAGCACTAAATGGTATAGCTCCGCAGTACTTGTCTGTACAGGTGCTCCTGTCTGCCTCGTTGCTTCTGCAGCTGTTGCGTTGGTGTGCGTCTGAAAGCTTCGTATATCTTTCTGTTTTGAATCATTATTTACTATCATTCCTTGTTGTTTATACTGCTAAATATAACTTACTCAACATCACAAATTAACCTGACATCGCTAGCTTCAATCTAAATCGTTATTGCTAGCACAACACGCTACTAATTCGCTAGCCTGTTAGCGTGCCATCTGTGCGCTCTTTATTTATTTATTTTTCTTGCACGCGCTCGCACCTTTTGCGAGTCCATCAAACAACTTAGGTGAGTAGGATCAATCAACAAACATGGTAAGTCATGTCATCTTCTCCTCTTATTGTAAGAGTGCAAGGGCTTTAGATACTGCTTTGGATGGGACTAGCTTAGTGAACTCTGTACATTGTTGGGTTCCGGCCACAGAGCCCGTGCAGCAGGGCAACTGGGTGACGGTGAGGCGCTGTAGTTGCGGGACAAAGCACAGCTCTTCCGTTCTCATAACAACATTAAACAGGTTCTCCCCTCTCAGTGAAACACCCACTGTGAATCCTGTTGAATGTGCCCTAGTTATTGGCGATTGTATTACACGGAACGTGAAAATAGAGACACCAGCCACCATAGTCACATGTTTGCCGGGAGCCAGAGCGCCTGACATCAAAGCAAATTTAAAAGTGCTGGCTAATGCTAATCGTAAATTCTCTAAGATTATTATTACTCGTCAGCACAAATGATGTTCGACTCCGCCAGTCGGAGATCACCAAAATTAATGTTAAAGAGGTGTGTGAACTCGCAAGTAAGATGTCAGGCACTGTAATTTGCTCTGGCCCCCTTCCTGTTCGCCGGAGTGATGAGATAGTTAGTAGATTGTCATCACTCAATGGCTGGTTGTCTAAGTGGTGTCCGCAAAATAATATAGGGTTCATAGACAATTGGAAAAGTTTTTGGGGCAGACCTGACCTGTTGAAAAGAGATGGTATTCATCCCTCCTGGGATGGTGCTGCTCTTCTCTCTAGTAATATGGCACATAGTCTTAGAGCTCAAACATGACAATCTGGGGCTCAGGTCAGGAAGCAGACAGACTGGCTAAACCGACCATCTGCTAGCGGCCTCACGTTACCAAGGTCAGATAAATCCCATCACATAGAGCCTCTTTCACCTAGATATCATCATATAGAGACTGTGTCTGTTCCCCGAATTAGGACATAAAAAAACCTTCCAAACCCATCTAAGGGTAAAAATTTAATTGATATTCAACAAATAAAAAACAGTTATAATACAAATGAGCAAATGATAAAGCTTGGGTTGCTGAATATTAGATCCCTTACTTCAAAAGCACTCATTGTTAATGATATGATTACAGACTATAATCTAGATGTGCTGTGTTTGACAGAAACCTGGCTAAAACCAGACAATTACATTACTTTAAATGAGTCCACTCCGCAAGATTACTGTTATAAACATGAGCCTCGTCTGAAAGGCAAAGGGGGAGGTGTCGCTGTAATTTATAGTAATATTTTTAGAATTACTAAGAAGTCTAGTTTCAAATATAATTCTTTTGAAGTGTTGGTGCTTAATATAGCAATATATAGTGTAAATGATAAATCACATTTGAGATTTGTGCTGGCTACTGTATACAGGCCACCAGGGCACCATACAGACTTTATCAAAGAATTTGCTGACTTTCTATCAGAGTTAGTACTGGCTGCAGATAAAGTCATAATTGTTGGTGATTTTAATATACATGTAGATAACGAAAAATATGCATTGGGCCTGGCATTTAAAGACATTCTTAACTCAATTGGAGTTAGACAACACGTGTCAGGACCTACTCATTGTCGTAATCATACCCTGGATCTAATATGATCAAACGGAATAGATGTTGATGCCGTTGAAATTCTGCAGCAGAGCGATGACATCTCAGATCATTATCTAGTCTTGTGTAAACTTCATTTAGCCAAGGCTGCAAAGCCGACTCTGTGTTACAAATATGTTAGACCTATCACTTCTGCCACTAAATATTGCTTTATTAATAATCTTCCTAATCAGTTTCATCATCTCAGCATCCCAGATAGCTTAGAAGAACTCGATATTGCGACAGAAACTTTTAACTCTCTCTTTTCCAGCACTTTAGACTGATTTCCTCTTATCATCCGATCGTGGTTGTATCTCTCTATCAGTGTTACTCAATCTTAGTGCTGCATTTCACACTATTGACCACAACATTCTTTTAAATAGACTCGAAAATTATGTTGGCATTAGTGGAATTGCATTAGCATGGTTTAAATCATACTTATCTGACCGTTATCAGTTTGTAGCAGTAAATGAAGAGATGTCTCATCGATCACAAGTTCAGTATGGCGTACTACAAGGCTCAGTACTAGGACCGTTGCTGTTCACTCTGTACATGCTACCCTCACACACACACACACACACACACACACACACACACACACACACACACACACACACACTCTGTACATGCTACCCTTAGGAGATATCATTAGGAAGCATGGCATTAGCTTTCACTGTTATGCTGATGATACTCAGCTGTATATTTCTTCACGCCCAGACGAAACTTACCAATTCACAAAATTAACGGAATGTATAGGTGATATAAAAAATTGGATGACTAGTAATTTCCTACAACTTAATTCTGAAAAAACAGAGATTCTAATTATTGGACAAAAAATTTCCTCACGTAATATCCTAGAATACTGTCTAACACTTGATGGCTGCTCTGTTAAGTCTTCGTCGTCGGTTAGGAACCTGGGTGTGCTCTTTGATACCAATCTTTCATTTGAAAGTCACGTGTCTAGTGTCTGTAAAAAAGCATTCTTCCATCTTAAAAATATGTATAAATTACGCCATATGCTCTCATTGACAAATGCAGAACAATTAGTCCATGCGTTCATGACATCAAGGCTAGATTATTGTAACGCTCTACTGGGTGGTTGCCCTGCACGCTTAATAAACAAACTACAGCTGGTCCAAAACGCAGCAGCTCGAGTTCTTACCAGAACCAGGAAGTATGACCATTTTAGCCCGGTTCTGTCAACACTACACTGGCTCCCTATTAAACATCATATACATTTTAAAATACTGCTGATTACTTACAAAGCACTAAATGGTATAGCTCCGCAGTACTTGTCTGTACAGGTGCTCCTGTCTGCCTCGTTGCTTCTGCAGCTGTTGCGTTGGTGTGCGTCTGAAAGCTTCGTATATCTTTCTGTTTTGAATCATTATTTACTATCATTCCTTGTTGTTTATACTGCTAAATATAACTTACTCAACATCACAAATTAACCTGACATCGCTAGCTTCAATCTAAATCGTTATTGCTAGCACAACACGCTACTAATTCGCTAGCCTGTTAGCGTGCCATCTGTGTGCTCTTTATTTATTTATTTATTTTTCTTGCACGCGCTCGCACCTTTTGCGAGTCCATCAAACAACTTAGGTGAGTAGGATCAATCAACAAACATGGTAAGTCATGTCATCTTCTCCTCTTATTGTAAGAGTGCAAGGGCTTTAGATACTGCTTTGGATGGGACTAGCTTAGTGAACTCTGTACATTGTTGGGTTCCAGCCACAGAGCCCGTGCAGCAGGGCAACTGGGTGACGGTGAGGCGCTGTAGTTGCGGGAGAAAGCACAGCTCTTCCGTTCTGATAACAACATTAAACAGGTTCTCCCCTCTCAGTGAAACACCCACTGTGAATCCTGTTGAATGTGCCCTAGTTATTGGCGATTGTATTACACGGAACGTGAAAATAGAGACACCAGCCACCATAGTCACATGTTTGCCGGGAGCCAGAGCGCCTGACATCAAAGCAAATTTAAAAGTGCTGGCTAATGCTAATCGTAAATTCTCTAAGATTATTATTACTCGTCAGCACAAATGATGTTCGACTCCGCCAGTCGGAGATCACCAAAATTAATATTAAATAGGTGTGTGAACTCGCAAGTAAGATGTCAGGCACTGTAATTTGCTCTGGCCCCCTTCCTGTTCGCCGGAGTGATGAGATAGTTAGTAGATTGTCATCACTCAATGGCTGGTTGTCTAAGTGGTGTCCGCAAAATAATATAGGGTTCATAGACAATTGGAAAAGTTTTTGGGGCAGACCTGACCTGTTGAAAAGAGATGGTATTCATCCCTCCTGGGATGTTGCTGCTCTTCTCTCTAGTAATATGGCACATAGTCTTAGAGCTCAAACATGACAATCTGGGGCTCAGGTCAGGAAGCAGACAGACTGGCTAAACCGACCGTCTGCTAGCTGTCTCACGTCACCAAGGTCAGATAAATCCCATCACATTGAGCCTCTTTCACCTAGCTATCATCATATAGAGATTGTGTCTGTTCCCCGAATTAGGACATACAAAAAACTCCTAAACCCATTCAAGGGTAAAAATTTAATTGATGTTCAACAAATAAAAAACAGCTATAATACGGATGAACAAATGCTAAAGCTTGGGTTGCTGAATATTCAATCCCTTACTTCAAAAGCACTCATTGTTAATGATATGATTACAGACTATAATCTAGATGTGATGTGTTTGACAGAAACCTGGCTAAAACCAAACGATTACATTACTTTAAATGAGTCCACCCCGCAAGATTACTGTTATAAACATGAGCCTCGTCTGAAAGGCAAAGGGGGAGGTGTTGCTGTAATTTATAGTAACTAGTGCAAAATGCCCGTGCAAAATTAGTTTTTGTGTGTGTTTTTAGTAATTGTTGGTTTGGTGCCCGTGAAAGAGACTGTGAACGCATTGAATTCAGGGAGCAGGCTAGGTTACTACAAATGATGGCTGTGAATAAACTATAATATTCAGAAGTAAACAGTGTAGCTGACTGAGTGTTTATGTATACCACCATCTTCTAAGTGCTAGTGCAAAATGCCCGTGCAAAATCAGTTTTTGAGTGTGTTTTTAGTAATTGTTGGTTTGGTGTGTTTGAGTGCTCATAGTTACAATTACACAGCAAAAGTTCAGTGACATTTTTATTTGTGCATGGTAGAAAGCACACAGTGAACTCCGAGAAAACGCTATGCTTGAGGAAACAGTTTGTGAATAGGCAACTACAAATGATGCCCGTGTAAGAGACTGTGAACGCATTGAATAGGATATGTTTAGTTGGTGAATAGCATAGGCTACTATTACACAGTAGCAACAACGTTAAGCGCACCAGAATGAAATATAATATTCAGAAGTAAACAGCATAGCTAACATATAGATTCAGTTTACATCCACAAATGAATAAGTGTGTCGATTCAGGGAGCAGTGCAAAGTGCCCGTGCAAAATCAGTTTTTGTGTGTGTTTTTAGTAATTGTTGGTTTCTTGGTAAAGAAAACACATTTTTACTCCAATTAATCAAAATGGATTTATCACATTTTGGAACCAAACTATAATATTCTGAAGTAAACAGTGTAGCTGACAGATTGTCAGAATGTTTATTTTTAAACCACAACCTTCTTGGGGATTCTTTGACCGATACAACCCTCTAATGTCAGATTGTTTATTTTTAAACCACAACCTTTTAAAAATGATATATTTAACGATATCTTTAGCATTTCTCATCCAAACAATGTCAAACTTGGCACTGCACTTACTCGTGCCCGTGGCGAGACACCTGTCGAATTTGAAATCCATCGGACCAACGGTTCGAGAGATATGTGGTTAACACACACACACACACACAGACAGACAGACAGACAGACAGACGGACATACAGACAGACAGACGTTTCTGTAATTTATAGATAGATATCTTAAGAATTACTGAAAAGTCTTGTTTTAAATATAATTCTTTTGAAGTGTTGGTGCTAAATGTAGCAATATATAGTGTAAATGATAAATCATGTTTAACATTTGTGCTGGCTACTGTATACAGGCCACCAGGGCACCATACAGACTTTATCAAAGAATTTGCTGATTTTCTATCAGAGTTAGTTCTGGCTGCAGATAAAATCATAATTGTTGGTGATTTTAATATACATGTAGATAACGAAAAAGATGCATTGGGATTGGAATTTAAAGACATTCTTAACTCTATTGGAGTTAGACAACACGTGTCAGGACCTACTCATTGTCGTAATCATACTCTAGATCTAATATTATCACATGGAATAGATGTTGATGCTGTTGAAATTCTGCAGCAGAGCGATGACATCTCAGATCATTATCGCCTCGGTTACGACTGTAACCTCGGTTCCCTGAAGAGGGAACGAGCGTTGCGTCGAAAATGACGCTATGGGGAACGCTTTGCGTGATGACGTCTTGAAGCACATGTAAAATCAGTCCAATGGTGTGGCGGAACGTCAGAGGCGGGTGACGTCACGTACCAGGAAGCTATAAAAGCCGGCCCGAAACAGAAAACGAAAGCTTCGTAAAAGTCTGAAGTCGAGCTGACAGGCATGAAGGAGATATGGCAAGGCGACGCAACGCTCGTTCCCTCTTCAGGGAACCGAGGTTACAGTCGTAACCGAGGCGTTCCCTTTCAAGGGAACTCCCGTTGCGTCGAAAATGACGCTATGGGGAACGTCTATACCAACGCCTCCATAGCTACGAATGTCTGTCCTGTGTGAAATCTAATGAGCAGCACTAGGAAGACAAAACATGAGACCCTGGAGCAGAGTCTAGATCCAGAGAGTAAAACCTGACGAAAGTGTGCGGTGAGGACCAGCCTGCCGCATCACAGACGTCCTGTAAAGAAACTCCTGAAATAAGGGCCTTAGAGGCCGCCATACTCCTCGTCGAGTGCGACCGGACAGCCAAAGGAGAAGGCTGCCCAGCCGCCTCATAAGCAAGTGAGATAGCCTCGACCACCCACTTACTCATCCTTTGCTTAGACACTGGACCTCCTTTGTTAGGGGACCCAAAGCACACAAATAATTGATCACTTTTTCGCCACAGGGCAGCTCTGTGGACATATGCGTCTAATGCCCGCACAGGGCAAAGCAAATTATTAGCCTCTTGGTCAGCATTTTGAAAGGGAGGAGGACAGAAGGCCTGCAGAACAATAGGTCTGACCACATTAGTGGGGACCTTGGGGATATAGCCCGGTCTCGGATGAAGAAACGCTTTGACCATACCCGGAGCAAACTCCAAGCAGGACGGAGCAACCGACAATGCTTGAAGATCCCCTATTCTCTTGAGAGAGGAAATCGCAAGAAGGAAAAGAGCTTTCAGCGTTAAAAACTTCTCAGGAACCTCCTCAATTGGCTCAAAGGGGGCCAGGGACAAGCCTTGTAATGCAATGGACAGGTCCCATGGCGGAACCCTAGAGCGAACTGCAGGCCTCAGCCTCCAAGTGCCACGAAGGAAACGAGATATCAAAGGGTCTTTCCCCACAGACATTCCACCCAAAGGAATGTGGTAAGCACCTATGGCCGCCACATAAACCTTTAAAGTGGACGGGGTCAGACCTGCTGTGAACCGGTCCTGCAGGAACTCCAGCACTGTACCGATTGGGCAGTTAACTGGGTCCAACCGACGGTCACTACACCAAGAAGTGAAGACTCTCCACTTCAGGGCATAAAGTTTCCTCGTGGAGGGAGCTCTGGACTGTAGAATGGTCTCAACAACCTCAGTTGAGAGACCTGACTCTATGAGCTGGGCCCCCTCAGAGGCCAAGCCCACAGGCTCCACAGTTCTGGGCGGGGGTGAAATATTGAACCCCCTGCGTGGGACAGAAGGTCCCTCCTGACGGGTAACTCCAGAGGATGCCCGTCGAGGAGGGATACCAGATCGGGAAACCATACTCTGCCCGGCCAACGCGGGGCTATAAGAAGTAGGCGAACCCGGTCCCTGCGAACTCTTTCCAGAACTCCCGGGAGCAGAGCCACTGGGGGAAAAGCGTACAGACGTAGCCTCGGCCACGTCTGAACCATAGCATCCAGTCCCAGAGGAGCTGGATGCGTGAGGGAGAACCAAAGTGGACAGTGAGACGTCTCTCGAGACGCAAACAGATCCACTTGTGCTTGGCCGAACTCCCTCCACATCAGCTCCACCACCTCGGGGTGGAGCCTCCATTCCCCGGGCCTCGGCCCCTGCCTCGACAGAGTGTCTGCTCCTATATTCTGGACCCCGGGGATGTAAGCTGCCCTGAGTGACAGTAACTTCCCCTGGGACCACAAGAGGATATGGCGTGCCAAGTTGGATAACGGGCGCGAACGCAAACCCCCTTGGTGGTTGATATAGGCGACTACCGACGTGTTGTCCGTATGTACTAGCACATGGTGTCCCCTGAGATCTGTGATAAAGCTCCTCAGAGCCCGGAAGACAGCTAACATCTCTAGGCGATTGATATGCCAGGAACGATGATGGTCTTCCCACAGACCTTGAGATGAGCGACCCTCCAGGATCGCTCCCCAACCCGTGAGGGAAGCATCCGTTGTTAGCAGTTTGCGACGACAAGGAGCTCCTAACACTGGGCCCTGGGATAGGAACCAAGGTTTCTTCCACATAACCAGGGCACGTAAGCATCGCCGCGTGACCCTGATTGTGCGAAATGGGTTGCCCCTCGGGGAAAACCCCCTGGTCCTGAGCCACCACTGCAGGGGCCTCATGTGCAGCAGTCCAAAAGGTATCACGTTGGAAGCTGCTGCCATGAGACCCAACAGTCTCTGGAACTGTTTGACAGTGAGTAGCTGGCCTAGCTTTACACTTTTCACAGCTGCAAGGATGGACTCTATACGTGGCGGTGACAGGCGCGCCTGCATCGACACTGAATCCCAAACCACGCCTAAGAAAGTGGTCCTCTGGAGTGGAGAAAGCACACTCTTCTTGGCGTTCAGCCGTAACCCCAACTCTTTCATATGGGCGAGAACAACATCTCGATGTTGAACCGCCATCTGATGCGACTGAGCTAAAATCAACCAATCGTCGATGTAGTTCAGGATGCGAATACCCTGGAGGCGCAGCGGCGCCAGAGCTGCATCCATGCATTTGGTGAAAGTGCGGGGTGATAAAGCTAGGCCGAATGGAAGAACTCGATATTGGTATGCTTTGCCCCCGAAAGCAAACCTCAGGAACTTCCAATAACACGGACGGATGGAAATATGGAAATACGCGTCCTTGAGATCTATCGTGACAAACCAGTCCTCGGATCTGATCTGTGGCACGATTTGTCTCAATGTTAACATTTTGAACTTGAGCTGCATGACTGACTCGTTCAGAACTCGAAGATCTAAAATGGGACGCAATCCTCCGTCCTTTTTTGGAACAATGAAATACCGACTGTAAAACCCGGTTTCCCTGTTGGAGGGAGGTACATGTTCTATGGCCCCTTTCTCTAACAGAGTATTTACTTCCTGTTCCATAACCAGAACCTGCTCGGGGCCCACCACTGTGGGCAGGACCCCCATAAACCGAGGTGGGCGTTTCTTGAACTGTATCTGATACCCTTTTTCCACGGTCTGCAGGACCCAACGAGAAACATTTGACAGTAGCTTCCACGCTGTCAAAGATTCTACTAGAGGTACCAGCCTCTCGAGACTGGTTTCTGGATTTTGTTGTTGTTGAGTAGTCAATTCGTCGCCCTGTAACGGCGCACCGGCAGGGAACGACCGAACAGACTGCTCTAACACCCTCCTCAGAGGGGGCGGGCATCCCGAGGCCACTACGTTTCCGGGTGGTCCTTGAGATATGTGCTCGCCGGAGACCGCTGCGCCCTGTAACACCAGAGGTGGCAGGGTTGGCAGAACGGTCCCCTGAGGGCACCGAAGAGAGACGGGCACCGTAAAAAGAGGTGTTGACCGCTCTGCTTCGGGGGGGACTACCCTCATTTGTCCTGAGCCCTCGGACGTCAGGACTTTTTCCCAGCAGCCTTCTTGGCGGTAATAACGGTCCGCAGATCCATTTTACCCCTCGAAGACTGCTGGGTTTGAGCGCGCCCTCCGTGTCCCCGAGGTTTTTGTGGGGGAGCACGAGAGGAAACGCTCTGTTTCTGAGTGGCACGGTGCTCAGCGCTCTTTTTAGAGGAGTGAGGCTGCTCCCGCTCAGCAGCCTCAAAGAAAGAACGGCGGGGAAGAAGTTTTTGCAGTGCAGCTGACTGTTTAAAAGCTTGTGATTTAGCTACAGCACTGTTAACTGCATCACCAAAAAGACCAACAGTGGAGACCGGAGCATCTAAGAGAACGTGTTTCTCTTTATCCTTTATATCGCTCAGATTGAGCCACAGATGCCTCTCAGTAGCCACCAGGGCTGCCATAGACCGCCCGATTGATTTAGCGGTCTCCTTGGTGGCCCTGAGAGACAGATCTGTGGCTCTGCGTAGTTCGGCCACCGTGTCAGGACCAATTCCCCCGCCCTCCTCTAAATCACCCAATAATTCAGCCTGATAAGCCTGCATAAGGGACATCGTATGCAGACACGCTGCAGCTTGACCAGCGGCTGCATACGATTTATGAACCAGTGATGATGTAAATTTAACTGGTTTAGAGGGAAGTGTAGGAGCCTTCAGGGAAGATGCCGTTGCTGGAGAGAGATAGCTCGCAAGCGTCTCCTCCACCTTCGGCATCTCCCCATAACCATACTCTTTATATTTATATATTGATGAGTAGTGTGATGTCTGTGGTGTATATACTCTGTAAGACATTGGTTTGCCCCACGATCTCGACACCTCGGTGTGGAGATCGGGGAAAAACGGAAGGCTCCTGCGCTGGGGCTGCGCACGAGATGGCAGGAAGCGTTCGTCAAGCTTGCTTTTTGAACGAACGTCCTGCCTATCCTCTGGCCACTCAATACACAATCTGTCAACCGCTCTAGTAATCACATCGAGCAATTCCTCAAACGCATGAGACTGAGGTGGCGAATCCTCAGCCTCAGCGTCAATACTAACAACGTCCAACTCCTCAGAGCTGGACAATTGCAGTACTGGTGCCTCCATCGGGGGGGAAGAAACCGCAACGCGTGCTTCCACACCCTGATGAGAGGCACTGGATCTATCAGAAGGATGCTGAGATAAGGCAGAGCCCGCCTCTGACGTTCCGCCACACCATTGGACTGATTTTACATGTGCTTCAAGACGTCATCACGCAAAGCGTTCCCCATAGCGTCATTTTCGACGCAACGGGAGTTCCCTTGAAAGGGAACTAGTCTCGTGTAAACTTCATTTAGCCAAGGCTGCAAAGCCGACTCCGTGTTACAAATATGTTAGACCTATCACTTCTGCCACTAAAGATTGCTTTATTAATAATCTTCCTAATCAGTTTCATCATCTCAGCATCCCAGATAGCTTAGAAGAACTCGATATTACGACAGAAACTTTTTAACTCTCTCTTTTTCAGCACTTTAGACACAGTTGCTCCATTGCGCTTAAAGAAGATTAAAAGAAAATAGTCCAACGCCGTGGTACAACGAGCACACTCGGGCCCTTAAGAGAGCAGCCAGAAAAATGGAACGCATCTGGAAGAAAACAAAACTAGAGGTATTTCGCATTTCATGGAAGGAGAGCTCGATTAGAATAGAAGAATGAGGCATTTATATAGCGCTTTCATATGTACTACTGTACACCCAAAGCGCTTTACAATCATATCAGGGGTCTCTCCTCAACCACCACCAGTGTGCAGCATCCGGATGATGCGACGGCAGCCACAGAACAACGGCGCCAGTGCGCTCACCACACACCAGCTATAGGTGGAGAGAGGAGAGAAAGTGATAGAGCCAATTCAATGTAAGGGGATTATTAGGAGGCCGTGATTGGTAAGGGCCAATGTGTGGAATGTGGCCAGGACACCGGTGTTACACCCCTACTCTTTTACGAGAAATGCCATGGGATTTTTAATGACCACAGAGAGTCAGGACCTCGGTTTTACGTCTCATCCGAAGGACGGTGCTCTTTTGACAGTATAGTGTCCCCGTCACTACACTGGGGCGTTAGGACCCACACAGACCACAGGGTGAGCACCCCCTGCTGGCCTCACTAACACCTCTTCCAGCAGCAACCTGTTTTTTCTCAGGAGGTCTCCCATCCAGGTACTAACCAGGCTCAGCCCTGCTTAGCTTCAGTGGGCAACCAGTCTTGGGCTACAGGGTGATATGGCTGCTGGCTAAACTTAAGCTGTGATTACTTACAGAGAGGCTTTAAAAGCTGCTAGATCTGCTTATTTTTCAACCCTATTAGAAGAAAATAAACAAAACCCTAGGTATTTATTTGAAACAGTGACTAAACTAACGAAAAATAAATCTTCAAGCCCAGAAGTTTCCAAGCAGCACAGCAGTAATGACTTTATGAACTTCTTTACTAACAAGATTGATAATATCAGGGAGAAAATTATAACCATGCAACCGTCTACTACAGTATCGCATCAGGCAGTGCATTGTAGTCTCCTTGAGGAAAAATTTGATTCATTCATTGCTATAGGAGAGGAAGAATTCGTTAAACTCATTAAATCATCTAAATTGACAACATGTATGTTAGACCCTATACCGACTAAGCTACTGAAAGAGATGCTTCCAGAGGTCATAGATCCTCTTCTTAAGCACTATAAAACAATATATATATATATATATATATATATATATATATATATATATATATATACTGTATATATATATATACTGAGTATATATATATATATATATATATATATACACAGTCTACACTGTTATCACCAAAATACACAAGCAAAAGTCAACATAAGGGCTTACCGGCAGGTGGGCGTGCCGCGTAGTCATGTTCCTCAATATGACTGGATTCACTGAGTGCATCTTCTGTGACCACCGGCTGCTCCTGAACACGTACATACGCGCCAAATCGAACGGCAGATCTCTCAAAAGCTGATAGTCTTTGAGGGAGTACTTAGAAATTGTTCCAAGGGAAACGACTGGGAATGGCACCAACCTTCAGCCGCGAACTTCCTGGAATGTAGTCGTCAGCGGTAAAATGCTGACTGCAGACATACGTGCTGCCTCTCCGAATGACGAACGTAGACCCTTCATCCCATCTAATAGCGATGACCCATTTCTTTTTTTGGTCTTCGTTCAAAGAATACCTGTGAAAACTTAAATAAGGTTGTTTTTGCTTAGAATTGCTGCACTGAGGGACGCTACAGCAACACTTATTCTTGGACTCGGCCATTGCTGTTGTCACCGGAAGTAAGTTTACCTGCCGTTGGTGAGCACCGGAAACACTAAACTCGGAAGTGTGAAAAAGGCTTAGTATTCTACACTGCTCTGTCCCTCCTTGTAAAAACGGTCGGATGATACTTACAGGTTGTGGCTCGTCAACAACAGCTTCTGTTTGAACTGCTCCATTTTTCAGGACAAGCCATTGTGTGACTCCTGCATTGAACTCGCGTAGACTAAGGAAGCTTTCCTCTGGAAAATGTGCAGCACAGAGAGCGACATTTGGATTATAATTATGAGGGACCGAGTTAAAAATAAATTGTTAACCATTGCTCCCTAACTCCACCGTCCTTAGGAAGACTGAACAAAGTGGACCTGCAATCTGGGTGAAAATAACAGCGTTTCGACGGCATGGCTGCAACGACACTCTACTACCACAACAACTCTTCTCCAAAGCAACATAAAATGGCCTCGCCCCCTTTATTTATTGTGTTCCCAGAGGAGGGGTTTATGTAAATGTTGGGGTTAGTGATGTCACTAACCCTGGAGGAATGTCTTGTAGTCCCTACCGGCCATTTGCTGTAGTTCTTAGAAATTGATTTCTTTAAAACCAAATATCTCCCTTTGTATTGAACTTTGAGCGTTGTAACTTTGCAGATGTTGTTTATGCTCAAACAGCAACATTTCACTTTTTTAACTTTATTTAGTGTGTAATCACATTCAACCACCCCTTTAATCACAAACTCTGGATCAAACCTGAGTGGACAGGGAGCGTTTATAACGAAATTTCACTTTGGATTTCTAGTTCCCAGCATGCTTTGCTTTGAACTGTGCAAGGTAAGAAAATGTTTTTGGGTGAGATCATGTTCCGTTGAGTCTGTTCTCGAGAACTTTAAGGACTGGCCGCAGAAGAACAAGATTGTAAAAAGCAGTAACGGCACACACACAACACACACAGATGCATGCTTTGCTAGGTACTTTTGCATGTGTTAATGCTTACTAGTTCTTGACTGCAAAAGATAGTTAACTTGATCTTTCTTATTTTAATGGTTTTTAAGTTTTAATTACACCATGTTTTAGTGTATACATGGTTTAAGTCAATTGGTTAAGTATTTTATGGAAGTAAAATAATGACAAATGTTTTTGAAACAAAAAATTTTCTAGAGCTTGTTGAATTGCTCTAGAAAATATGCAGTGCATTAACTGTGCTTGCATTTTAATGCATTGTATTTTTAGGGCTTGCATTTTTATGGGCTGAAATTTGACATGGTCGTATTTCAATTCAAAATATTTCAGACACATTTTCATTATTAAAAATTAAATAATCCATATTCACCTTTCAGATTTCACTTCCAAAATATTCATTCTGTTTAAAAATTCAACCTATAATATTCAGCAGGCAATATTCGATCCATTTTATTTTGCTTTACAAATTCACTTCCTCAAAATTCAAAAACAAATTCAACATTTCACGTCCGGGAACTGTAGGAATAGTAGTAGAGTACCGATTCATATTCTCCATCTGCTGTTAGTCTATCTCACCAGCAGGAGGCGCAACGGCCGTTTTTAGCTAACTGTGATTTGTATATGTACATTTCTGAAATACTTAACTTCACCTCTGATATCTGATCACTCTAAATTGTAATGTGGACTCATGCTTTTTCTGTAAAGCTGCTTTGAAATGATGTGTATTATGGAAAGAGCTATACAAATAAATGTGAATTGAATTGAATTTATAGGAATGGAGCAAGCAGCTTTCTCTATCGTGAACGAGATTATAACGTTATTACCCAAAGCTGATGTACAGATCAAACGTTAAATCTGAGGTAAACATATATTTCTCTCGGTTGTTTAGTTTCCTTAACTTTATATCGTGGCGCTGTTCCCTCAATTCATCATACTCCAGGATTCCCCTGCCGTTCATAAATGGATTGTGTTGCATACATTTGTACAAAAACTATATATTATATCTGACTTAAGGTGATCTCCCATCTCCATTACTCAGATTGGCCTTGCCCCTTCCAAGAAGTCACTATCACTGTTTTAACCACCGTGGGCTCAAGAATAATTGGATCTTCTCTTATTACCGCACAGCATTACCAGACCTGGGCCCGTATCCCTAAAGATTCTGAGAATCCTCTCAGAGAGCTCCTAACTTAACCTAAAAGTTCCTTGCCAGGAGTTTTAGCTTAGAAGTGATTCCAGAACATTTTCAGTGAACTCTGAGCAAGGAATGGATGGAAAATCCTATCTTAGTGAGGAGGTGTGGTTGACCCCGTTGCTAGGTATGAGTCATCATTTCAAAAGCCGTGATTGGTTGATCCTACAAGTTTGATGAAAATGAACTTTTGGTGATAATGAGCAAAGGATGTACCCTCAAATCAATAAACATAATTATACACTCTAATCTTATGCAGACTGTAATTGTAAATAATTCACATTCAAGAAAATATCTGGAAAATGAATAGTAAGCTGTAGGGGTTATAGCCTAACATTAGAATCTAAAATATGTGAAAACTTAAGCTCATTACACCCTGTTCAAATAATGATTCGTGTCTTATTTGCTCATATTAATATCCTAGCTGGCATATTTTGTACTTTCACTCCCATATGGACCCCATTGAAAACAAGATGGCCTATCTCAAGGGGCTGTCCTTAATGAAGTAGAAATTGCAACGTTACAACTCAGTGTGGTCTTAACGAGGGTAACACGGCTCAGCTTTTATCAATGTCTGTGATTGCTGGCTGGTCTATTTATGAAGGCTTGTTAAGAAATATCCTACAAACACAGAAAATGGAGAAAAAAAGGAATCGCAAGCCGAACTGGACTGAGGAGCAAGGTTTGTTGCTGGCCCAGTTGGTGAACGAACATAAAGGTATGTTACGACGAAAATTTGGCCCAACTGTCACTAGCTAAGGCAAGAGGCGCGCCTGGGACACAATATCCCAAACAATCAATGCCTCTTTTCCACTGGTGGTGCGGACAGGCGACGATTGTGAGAAAAGGTGGTATGTGCTGCAGGTCAAGGCAAAAGTTGCAGCACACAAGCGGGAATCCTCACTCACAGGTGAGCAAAATACTGTAGCCTACCACATAATCTGGCAACTTGCTCCTGCTGGCAAAGTTAATTTACATGCCTAAGTACTGTGTTCATTGACTGTTTCTTTCTAGGGGGTGGACCACCTGCAAAGCGGCTGTCCCAGGTGGCCGACACTGTCATTCAAGTCCTGGGACACTCTGAGGTCAGTGTCACCGGGCTGCCAACAGGCATTGACACGTCAATGATGCAGGCCCTTGAAATGCAGCAAAGGTAGGACACAGGGTTATTCATATCAACAGTGTTTATTCATTGCAGAAGCCATTTCATGTGTTATCCATGCTCATTGTATTAAATTAATTTAATCAAAACAATAATTAAACTAGGCCTATGTATTTCTGTAGCATGGAGCCATCACAAGAACCGGGCCCATCAAGTTTGCCGACAAGATTGCCGCCTGAACCATCTGCAGCTGCTACTCAGGATAGCCCGCAGGATCAAACACCATTCCCATCCGCAGCACCTGCTCCGTCAGCATCCCTGCAGGAGAGAAGATTGCAACTCACAATTGATGTGTTTGAACAACAAAAAAAAGTCCTTTCCCTTCAGGAGGAGTACTACCGCCTTAAAATTGAACGCCTAAAAAATAAACCATTTAGAGATTGTGTTCTGTGTCTTGCATTTAACAATTGCAGGTGATGTGCAGTAAAACTGTGGTAGTTCTTAATACCATCACAAGTTCTCAAATGACATGGGGCTTCAGCTTGCCTGAAATGTAAATTTGTGAAGTTTGCCCTGTAAGGCAGTCCACTCTGGGCTAGGTTCCCCTGTGGAATGTGAATATCTTCTTCACCACCCTCCTCATCGTTGTCTTCATCCTCATCCTCATCGCCATCCTCCAGAGGTTCTGCAATCTATCTAACCTTGCAAATATTGTGTAATATTGCACAGGCTATGATGACTTTGCTGACTTTTTCAGGCCTCAGCCGCACCTCTCCGTGGAGAACATGAAAGCGCCTCTTAAGCTGGCCTATGCCACGCTCCACCACCGCTCTTGTTGTCTTGTGGGCCCTACAATAGAATACAGACCTTTAATTATTTGATGGAAATATTGCACTACTTGGATGCTCTAACATATTGCTTGCATTTCATTTCCATGATTTTTGTATTGTTTGGCTTACCTGTTATAGTTTAGTTGGGGCCCTTGGCGTGGCTGGAGGTAAGGTGTAAGGAGCCATGGTTTGCATGGGTAGCCACTGTCCCCTAACAAGTGGCAATTAGCTGGCACATAGCGTCTCTCAAAAAGCTGTCTGATGCCACTCTCGGAGAGCATTCTTGCATCATGTGTGGAGCCTGGCCATTTAGCCACAATGTCCAAAATCTTACAGGCCGCATTGAACACTATTTGCACATTGATGCTGTGGAAATTCTTCCTGTTAACAAAGACAGCCTCGTCCTCTGATGGCGCAATTATTCTCACATGTGTTCCATCAATTACACCCACAACGCCAGGGAATCCTGCAATGTCCATAAATGCCCTTTTATGTGTGTGTAAAGTGCGGGCATCCAGCGGGAATGAAGCAAATTGTGTCACAATATTAGGTTGTGACAAAGCTGTCAGTGTTTGGGTGATGACTCTGCTGACGGAGGATTGGGACAGACCCAAGTCATCACTGCTGCATTGTTGCATTTTCCCTGTTGCCAAATACCTCAGGGTTGTGATTACTTTCTTCTCCGGTGTAATAGCGTTGTGGCGTCGAGTTGGTGAAGTAATTGCATCTCTAAGGAGATCCACCACAAACATGATTCCTGCACGATCCAATCTGTAGCGTCTCAATAATTCCCTGTCATCCAGTGTTTGCAGGACATCTCTCCTGCCTCCTCTGTTGGCCATTTTGTGCAGCTGCTTAGGGGAACTCCTAAGCCACTAAAAGTCCTCTTCCCTGCTCTTAGCAGATCTCGCCTTAGGAGCCCTTTTAAGCGCTAGGAATCTTGAGGAATAGCTTTTATATTAACTGGGATTTTCGTGTCACTTTTAGGGGAAATTCTAAGAAAACGTCATGACTCTGAGAATTTTCTTAGAATTTGGCCGCTAGGAGCCACTTTTTGCACAAAAATTCTTTAGGGATACGGGCCCTGACTCCTAAGTTTATCTTTGCATGAATGTTTGTTAGCAGCCGGCAGAAAGTCAGTTCAGCCGCAGCAAACAGACTCAAACAATTACACATTTATGCGTTAAGAAATTCATGTCACTTCCCAATTCTAGACAGCTAAATCATAAGACAAACTAGTTTTAGCATACATTTGTTCTATTTTCCTCTTTGGCTGCACAGTACATTTTAGCATTTCAGGTGGCATGTAACTTTTAAGAATATTAAAGTAGGAATTTATCAAACTAATAAGAGAATTTCAATATTCCTAACATATTCTCATTACCGCTCTTTTAAAGAAAATACTTAAATCTCCACAATCATTCACCAACAAAAAAAAGGTCATTTTTAAAAAATCATTCCAAACCCATATGACCTTCACAAAAGATGTTTGCAGCCTCAGTCACTGTTCACTTTAACTGCAGCATGTTTGCATAATGAAATATTATGCCTAATGTAGTTTTGTGTTGCACTGAAGAAAAAAAGTCATTGTCACATTCACCGTCTGTCATCGTCATGTCTTCACTACACTTCCCAGAATCCTCTGTCATCATCACCTGCACCTGTTCCTCATCACCCTCATCACCATCATCATCATCACTGTCACCTGTTGTCTTTGTCATGATCTGTGTATTTAAGTTCCCCTCTCACTCCTTTTCATTGCTGGTTATTGTTTGAGCACACGCTCACTGTTTCATGTTTTTCTTTATTATTAATAAACCTTTGCTATTTTGTATCTTCGCCTGACCTTCGTCTTCTTCGATCCATGGACGTTACAGTCATAAAGGTTTAGATTATATTATTCTAAACTAAATTGTGTCCAGTGCAAATCTTAAAAAATAAAAATGTTTAGTATAGAAGAACTAATTACATTTATTCATTGAGAAGACACTTTTATTCAAAACGACTCAGAAATGTGGAACATCACAAGCAATGTCATAAAATCCAACAACAGTCATATTACACAATGCCAAATACACTGTAAAAAAAAATATAACCTCCCCAACTCAACATTTTCTAGTGACCGGTCACATCTAAATTGTTGAATTGGCCCAAGTGAAATTCTGTAAATTATAAAATTAAATTTACAGAATTTCACTTGGGCCAATTGAAAATTTAGATGTGACCGGTCACTAGAAAATTTTGAGTTGGGGAGGTTAGAATTTTTTGTTACAGTGTATAACATGGATCATTACACAGCTTTTTTAAACAAATAAGAGTTTTATGTATTTAATAAATACATAGTAGGTGCCTTTGTTTATGATTGTGAATTAGTTGTGTTTGCAGAAATGGCGTGTCTTTTGCTGCCTTCACGTGCTATTGGAATTATCACAAATACTAGTTTCCTAGTTAAGAAATTGTACATGAAAAGCCTCTCAAGTAAAAATTTGAATTCAATGAGCTAGTAATCACAACTTCAGAAGTAGGAAGTATGAAATTTCCAATAGCACGTGAAGGCAGCATTTATCTGGTTCTTGAAAGTTGTGATGGAATCAGCAGAAGTGTTGGAGTTTTTCAGCTTATTATACCAGACAGGAACAGAATAGTGATGGATCAACCAGGTGATGATTTTTCAGTGACCAGAAATAAATGGAAGGAAACCAGAAGGACTTCTGGAATGATACTGGAAGCAGTAAAAGAAATAGATTGTTATGGTCAGCAGTGTAAGTGAAATAGCTGTGTAAGAGTTTTAGCATCAATAAAGCTGGCAGATTACAACAGTTACTGACAAATCTTATATAGCACAAGTGCTAATGTTCCAGTGCACTATCATCAGCCAATAAACATGAGCTCATATCAAAAGACCATCGAAAGGGGTTTGAGTGATAAATAATTAAAATCTTAACTGATCACAAGAATTTATTTAATGCTCCCTGTGTTATATTTCAATCACAATGCACTGTGGACAGCCTAATACATGGTCAAAAGTCCCTTTATCAAATATATGAAGAAAGTAAGTATTAAGAGAGTTCCAACCTACCTTTCATATAAATCCTGACAGAGAAAACACATGACTGACGAGCAGCAGGTGAATAATCAGGAGATGCAGGTGAATGGAAAACAGACAAAAACAGTAGATCAAAGTAATTTCTTCCTTTTTACATTAAATCTTTCTAAATTTCAACTTAAGAGTAAAACTTACAGTCAGTTGAGCTTGGCTAGTTTGCACAATTCAATAAAAAACAGTTCAAACAAACCATCGAAAGCCACCGAATGCAACATCATGCTTGTACTAGCTGAAAACCAGAACAGCATATGCAATTCACTTTCATTTTTGCTGTGGTGCATCATGGGAGGTGGGAGACACCAAGTGTAGAAGATGAAGGGGGTTGGTTGTTGTTAAAAAATTAAAAAGCTTTTCAATTAGCAAATATGTATAAATGGCTGTTAAATAATAATTTGTGGATTAGGGAATGTACCAAAAGCTTTTTTATATTGAGATTTGGTTGTTTGGTGAATTTAATTCCTGGTTGTTTGTATGTCTATCAATGGTTGTGCCCATGAGTATAAATGCCCACAAGCTGAACTTGCACAGGGTGGTCAGTCTGTGATGGAAGCTGGAGAGTGAGAAAGCTGCTGAAGGTTGGAATAGTGAGAGTGGACAATCTGTATATTTTCTGCTTTCACAGAAAGGGCTTAAGCCTAGTCTCAGACTTCAATGCATGTTTGTGCTGTTTCAACTGAAAGCAATTTGCACTGACACATATAATGTCAGTACCATTATTCTGTTTCAAGATGCAAAATGGTAATGTTTTTTTTTTCTTTCTTTTTTTTTTCCCTAATGGATGTTCATAAAAGCTACTTAAATGTCCTAATTTAGCTAAGGCCTGATCCTGGCTTAATCTAATTCCTGTCTGTGACCTTTTTCACTTTGCTTAATTTGTTTTGTAGATAATTTACCCTGCCTATATTTGTATTTTTAATGTAAATATAGAACATTCATATTGTGTTTAAGTGTAATTAACCAATCAGAAGCTGTTTTTGCAGGTGGAGAGCATGCATTTTATGGTGTGACACTGATGTAAAGAGAGATTCAAGAGATTCAAAAGAAACGGTCTAGTTTTGGTATATTGTATATGTGTATTTTTTTCATTCTTGCATTTCTTTAGTCTTCATTGGTGTTTTTATTAATTGTTCTTCAGATGCTTCATTGTCACTGGAAAAGGGTGAGTAACATTCAGCTACATCCCACACAAAGCTCATAGGGTGTTTATCCCACAGCTCCTCAGATTTAGTGATTTGAATTTTAACCATTTCTAATAAGGACTGTCTTTGTGTACCTAAAAGGTGTAAAGGGACTTGTTTTATTTTAATCCTAAACATTTGTGTCCTTTGGATCTGTTCAATTTACTTAAGTATTTTTACATTGAATTAAGAACTTACTTGTTCTTAATATTGAACCATTTAATAGTTTGCCCAGTAGGCATTTACGAGCAAATCATTTATTGACTGTCATAAATTTAATTTCTGTTTAATGTTTTAAATGTTTTCATTTAAATACATAGTTTTATAAAGTGTTGAATCAGAATGGGTTAAATTGTAATACAGACTGAATGCAGTGTTTTAATTACATTGCTGGCCAGTTAATGAGATTAAAGAGCCATTTTGCCCTCAATATTAGGCATCCTGGCTAATGTTGTCCCTGAAATTGTGCAAACTGAATTTGGTGAAAACAAAGTTGGTAAATGTTTTGATGAAAGTTATGCTATGTACAGTAAGTAAAAGTGGCACATTTAAAAAAATTGTCAACCAGATTAAGACATTGGAATCTTACCCAAGGAAAAAAAGTCTTTAAAACTGGAAGAGAAATCTGAGAAATCCTCTGATCATAGTAATGTGGTTATGTAATGTGATGCTTTTATTGTGATTCTTTTTATCCCATTTGTTAAAATCCTTTTGTGTACTGCTCTTATAAACATTACAAATAGGTTATGCAGATTGAGATTTAATGTGTAATAGGTATTTTACAGTCTCTTTTAGCACACGGCCAATGCCAGTGTTTTTTTTTAATTGTTTCTTTTATTTGGTGTATCATGTTAACTATTCTGTTTTCTCTTTAGGTCTGAGATCTAAAGGGGTCTGATATGATCTCTATCACTGAGATTGGATCGTTCATGTGGTCCTTTTCTGTCCAACTTTGTATGAAAGTTGCAAACTTGTCTTGTATTTTGTTACACTTTGTTTTGTTTATGCTATCATTTTAAAGCCCTTTTGTACTTGGGACATATTCCATGTTTCCATGTTCTTTTTTAAAAAGCCTTTGTTAACCAACTTTTTGTTACTACCCTTTTATTTATGTCCCTTTATGATTGTACTTGTGCCCATATGCCCCTTAGTGTAATCTGTAATACCCTATTTGTAAACCTTAACCCTTTTATTAAAGTTTTCAAAATGAATTTAAAGTACTTGGCAGGTTTATGTTCTTTTGTGTGTGTGTGTGTGTTCCCATTTGCCTGTGTTTGCTGGTCCCCTCCAGCTGTTTAGATAGCCCTGTCTGTTGTCCTTCCCACACAGTTTTTGTATTTATGGCTTGGCCACTTGTACTTTTTAAGGCTAGTTTCTTTGTCCCTTTTTCCCCCCTTAATACTCATTTTGTAATTTGCCCCTTTTTGTCCCTTCATTCCTCCAGCTACATCGGGCTCCCTCGTCCCTCTGGCTCCACCTTGGTCCGATATCACCCTTGTTGTGCCCCTTTGGCTCCACCGGACTCTTCCTTTTCTCCGGCTCCACAGCCCTATGATTCTGCCTTGACCGTCCAGTGCTGTGGTCTTGCCTTGGGTCTTCGGCTCGCACTTGGTCCCCACCTCTAATGGCTCCATCTGAGTTGGTTGTCCCCCTGGTTCTGTCTGCCCCATTCACCAAAGGTCCACCCATCCCGTGGCCCTACATCCTGGTGATCCTGCTGGGGCTTCCTTCTGTTATCTCTTCTGTGGTGGTTCCCTCTGTCAGCACCCGTCTTGGTCATGCCTTTCTCCAGCTCCACATCTTCGAACTGCAACTTATCATCTTTTGCCTCTTTATTCATTCCATTTTTAACCTTGTGGTGGTTCCATTTTGTACAGTTTTGTAATCCTGTTTAAGTGTACTTGTAATTTCATGCTCCCTTTTTTTGGGTCTCTTTTGTAGATGTTAATGTTTTGTATTTATGCAGTTGATTGACTTGTAATGCATTTCTTTTATTGTAAAAGTGATTAAAAATGTATTTTATTTTAAACACAATTTATTTATCAATTATCTAACCCTAACCCTAACCCAGGGGTAAGAGTCCCAGGGGTAAGAGTCCCAGGGGTAAGAGTCCCAGGGGTAAGAGTCCCAGGGGTAAGAGTCCCAGGGGTAAGAGTCCCAGGGGTAAGAGTCCCAGGGGTAAGAGTCCCAGGGGTAAGAGTCCCAGGGGTAAGAGTCCCAGGGGTAAGAGTCCCAGGGGTAAGAGTCCCAGGGGTAAGAGTCCCAGGGGTAAGAGTCCCAGGGGTAAGAGTCCCAGGGGTAAGAGTCCCAGGGGTAAGAGTCCCAGGGGTAAGAGTCCCAGGGGTAAGAGTCCCAGGGGTAAGAGTCCCAGGGGTAAGAGTCCCAGGGGTAAGAGTCCCAGGGGTAAGAGTCCCAGGGGTAAGAGTCCCAGGGGTAAGAGTCCCAGGGGTAAGAGTCCCAGGGGTAAGAGTCCCAGGGGTAAGAGTCCCAGGGGTAAGAGTCCCAGGGGTAAGAGTCCCAGGGGTAAGAGTCCCAGGGGTAAGAGTCCCAGGGGTAAGAGTCCCAGGGGTAAGAGTCCCAGGGGTAAGAGTCCCAGGGGTAAGAGTCCCAGGGGTAAGAGTCCCAGGGGTAAGAGTCCCAGGGGTAAGAGTCCCAGGGGTAAGAGTCCCAGGGGTAAGAGTCCCAGGGGTAAGAGTCCCAGGGGTAAGAGTCCCAGGGGTAAGAGTCCCAGGGGTAAGAGTCCCAGGGGTAAGAGTCCCAGGGGTAAGAGTCCCAGGGGTAAGAGTCCCAGGGGTAAGAGTCCCAGGGGTAAGAGTCCCAGGGGTAAGAGTCCCAGGGGTAAGAGTCCCAGGGGTAAGAGTCCCAGGGGTAAGAGTCCCAGGGGTAAGAGTCCCAGGGGTAAGAGTCCCAGGGGTAAGAGTCCCAGGGGTAAGAGTCCCAGGGGTAAGAGTCCCAGGGGTAAGAGTCCCAGGGGTAAGAGTCCCAGGGGTAAGAGTCCCAGGGGTAAGAGTCCCAGGGGTAAGAGTCCCAGGGGTAAGAGTCCCAGGGGTAAGAGTCCCAGGGGTAAGAGTCCCAGGGGTAAGAGTCCCAGGGGTAAGAGTCCCAGGGGTAAGAGTCCCAGGGGTAAGAGTCCCAGGGGTAAGAGTCCCAGGGGTAAGAGTCCCAGGGGTAAGAGTCCCAGGGGTAAGAGTCCCAGGGGTAAGAGTCCCAGGGGTAAGAGTCCCAGGGGTAAGAGTCCCAGGGGTAAGAGTCCCAGGGGTAAGAGTCCCAGGGGTAAGAGTCCCAGGGGTAAGAGTCCCAGGGGTAAGAGTCCCAGGGGTAAGAGTCCCAGGGGTAAGAGTCCCAGGGGTAAGAGTCCCAGGGGTAAGAGTCCCAGGGGTAAGAGTCCCAGGGGTAAGAGTCCCAGGGGTAAGAGTCCCAGGGGTAAGAGTCCCAGGGGTAAGAGTCCCAGGGGTAAGAGTCCCAGGGGTAAGAGTCCCAGGGGTAAGAGTCCCAGGGGTAAGAGTCCCAGGGGTAAGAGTCCCAGGGGTAAGAGTCCCAGGGGTAAGAGTCCCAGGGGTAAGAGTCCCAGGGGTAAGAGTCCCAGGGGTAAGAGTCCCAGGGGTAAGAGTCCCAGGGGTAAGAGTCCCAGGGGTAAGAGTCCCAGGGGTAAGAGTCCCAGGGGTAAGAGTCCCAGGGGTAAGAGTCCCAGGGGTAAGAGTCCCAGGGGTAAGAGTCCCAGGGGTAAGAGTCCCAGGGGTAAGAGTCCCAGGGGTAAGAGTCCCAGGGGTAAGAGTCCCAGGGGTAAGAGTCCCAGGGGTAAGAGTCCCAGGGGTAAGAGTCCCAGGGGTAAGAGTCCCAGGGGTAAGAGTCCCAGGGGTAAGAGTCCCAGGGGTAAGAGTCCCAGGGGTAAGAGTCCCAGGGGTAAGAGTCCCAGGGGTAAGAGTCCCAGGGGTAAGAGTCCCAGGGGTAAGAGTCCCAGGGGTAAGAGTCCCAGGGGTAAGAGTCCCAGGGGTAAGAGTCCCAGGGGTAAGAGTCCCAGGGGTAAGAGTCCCAGGGGTAAGAGTCCCAGGGGTAAGAGTCCCAGGGGTAAGAGTCCCAGGGGTAAGAGTCCCAGGGGTAAGAGTCCCAGGGGTAAGAGTCCCAGGGGTAAGAGTCCCAGGGGTAAGAGTCCCAGGGGTAAGAGTCCCAGGGGTAAGAGTCCCAGGGGTAAGAGTCCCAGGGGTAAGAGTCCCAGGGGTAAGAGTCCCAGGGGTAAGAGTCCCAGGGGTAAGAGTCCCAGGGGTAAGAGTCCCAGGGGTAAGAGTCCCAGGGGTAAGAGTCCCAGGGGTAAGAGTCCCAGGGGTAAGAGTCCCAGGGGTAAGAGTCCCAGGGGTAAGAGTCCCAGGGGTAAGAGTCCCAGGGGTAAGAGTCCCAGGGGTAAGAGTCCCAGGGGTAAGAGTCCCAGGGGTAAGAGTCCCAGGGGTAAGAGTCCCAGGGGTAAGAGTCCCAGGGGTAAGAGTCCCAGGGGTAAGAGTCCCAGGGGTAAGAGTCCCAGGGGTAAGAGTCCCAGGGGTAAGAGTCCCAGGGGTAAGAGTCCCAGGGGTAAGAGTCCCAGGGGTAAGAGTCCCAGGGGTAAGAGTCCCAGGGGTAAGAGTCCCAGGGGTAAGAGTCCCAGGGGTAAGAGTCCCAGGGGTAAGAGTCCCAGGGGTAAGAGTCCCAGGGGTAAGAGTCCCAGGGGTAAGAGTCCCAGGGGTAAGAGTCCCAGGGGTAAGAGTCCCAGGGGTAAGAGTCCCAGGGGTAAGAGTCCCAGGGGTAAGAGTCCCAGGGGTAAGAGTCCCAGGGGTAAGAGTCCCAGGGGTAAGAGTCCCAGGGGTAAGAGTCCCAGGGGTAAGAGTCCCAGGGGTAAGAGTCCCAGGGGTAAGAGTCCCAGGGGTAAGAGTCCCAGGGGTAAGAGTCCCAGGGGTAAGAGTCCCAGGGGTAAGAGTCCCAGGGGTAAGAGTCCCAGGGGTAAGAGTCCCAGGGGTAAGAGTCCCAGGGGTAAGAGTCCCAGGGGTAAGAGTCCCAGGGGTAAGAGTCCCAGGGGTAAGAGTCCCAGGGGTAAGAGTCCCAGGGGTAAGAGTCCCAGGGGTAAGAGTCCCAGGGGTAAGAGTCCCAGGGGTAAGAGTCCCAGGGGTAAGAGTCCCAGGGGTAAGAGTCCCAGGGGTAAGAGTCCCAGGGGTAAGAGTCCCAGGGGTAAGAGTCCCAGGGGTAAGAGTCCCAGGGGTAAGAGTCCCAGGGGTAAGAGTCCCAGGGGTAAGAGTCCCAGGGGTAAGAGTCCCAGGGGTAAGAGTCCCAGGGGTAAGAGTCCCAGGGGTAAGAGTCCCAGGGGTAAGAGTCCCAGGGGTAAGAGTCCCAGGGGTAAGAGTCCCAGGGGTAAGAGTCCCAGGGGTAAGAGTCCCAGGGGTAAGAGTCCCAGGGGTAAGAGTCCCAGGGGTAAGAGTCCCAGGGGTAAGAGTCCCAGGGGTAAGAGTCCCAGGGGTAAGAGTCCCAGGGGTAAGAGTCCCAGGGGTAAGAGTCCCAGGGGTAAGAGTCCCAGGGGTAAGAGTCCCAGGGGTAAGAGTCCCAGGGGTAAGAGTCCCAGGGGTAAGAGTCCCAGGGGTAAGAGTCCCAGGGGTAAGAGTCCCAGGGGTAAGAGTCCCAGGGGTAAGAGTCCCAGGGGTAAGAGTCCCAGGGGTAAGAGTCCCAGGGGTAAGAGTCCCAGGGGTAAGAGTCCCAGGGGTAAGAGTCCCAGGGGTAAGAGTCCCAGGGGTAAGAGTCCCAGGGGTAAGAGTCCCAGGGGTAAGAGTCCCAGGGGTAAGAGTCCCAGGGGTAAGAGTCCCAGGGGTAAGAGTCCCAGGGGTAAGAGTCCCAGGGGTAAGAGTCCCAGGGGTAAGAGTCCCAGGGGTAAGAGTCCCAGGGGTAAGAGTCCCAGGGGTAAGAGTCCCAGGGGTAAGAGTCCCAGGGGTAAGAGTCCCAGGGGTAAGAGTCCCAGGGGTAAGAGTCCCAGGGGTAAGAGTCCCAGGGGTAAGAGTCCCAGGGGTAAGAGTCCCAGGGGTAAGAGTCCCAGGGGTAAGAGTCCCAGGGGTAAGAGTCCCAGGGGTAAGAGTCCCAGGGGTAAGAGTCCCAGGGGTAAGAGTCCCAGGGGTAAGAGTCCCAGGGGTAAGAGTCCCAGGGGTAAGAGTCCCAGGGGTAAGAGTCCCAGGGGTAAGAGTCCCAGGGGTAAGAGTCCCAGGGGTAAGAGTCCCAGGGGTAAGAGTCCCAGGGGTAAGAGTCCCAGGGGTAAGAGTCCCAGGGGTAAGAGTCCCAGGGGTAAGAGTCCCAGGGGTAAGAGTCCCAGGGGTAAGAGTTAGGGTTAGGGTTAGGGTTAGGGTTAGGTTAGGGTTAGGGTAGGGTTAGGGTTAGGGTTAGGGTTAGGGTTAGGGTTAGGGTTAGGGTTAGGGTTAGGGTTAGGGTTAGGGTTAGGGTTAGGGTTAGGGTTAGGTTAGGGTTAGGGTTAGGGTTAGGGTTAGGGTTAGGGTTAGGGTTAGGGTTAGGGTTAGGGTTAGGGTTAGGGTTAGGGTTAGGTTAGGTTAGGTTAGGGTTAGGGTTAGGGTTAGAGTTAGGGTTAGGGTTAGGTTAGGGTTAGGTTAGGTTAGGGTTAGGGTTAGGGTTAGGGTTAGGGTTAGGGTTAGGGTTAGGGTTAGGGTTAGGGTTAGGGTTAGGGTTAGGTTAGGGTTAGGGTTAGGGTTAGGGTTAGGGTTAGGGTTAGGGTTAGGGTTAGGGTTAGGTTAGGGTTAGGGTTAGGGTTAGGGTTAGGGTTAGGGTTAGGGTTAGGGTTAGGTTAGGGTTAGGGTTAGGGTTAGGGTTAGGGTTAGGGTTAGGGTTAGAGTTAGGTTAGGGTTAGGGTTAGGGTTAGGGTTAGGGTTAGGGTTAGGGTTAGGGTTAGGGTTAGGGTTAGGTTAGGGTTAGGGTTAGGGTTAGGTTAGGGTTAGGTTAGGGTTAGGGTTAGGGTTAGGGTTAGGGTTAGGGTTAGGGTTAGGGTTAGGGTTAGGGTTAGGGTTAGGGTTAGGGTTAGGGTTAGGGTTAGGGTTAGGGTTAGGGTTAGGGTTAGGTTAGGGTTAGGGTTAGGGTTAGGGTTAGGGTTAGGGTTAGGGTTAGGGTTAGGGTTAGGGTTAGGGTTAGGGTTAGGGTTAGGGTTAGGGTTAGGGTTAGGGTTAGGGTTAGGTTAGGTTAGGTTAGGGTTAGGGTTAGGGTTAGGGTTAGGGTTAGGGTTAGGGTTAGGGTTAGGGTTAGGGTTAGGGTTAGGGTTAGGGTTAGGGTTAGGGTTAGGGTTAGGGTTAGGGTTAGGGTTAGGGTTAGGGTTAGGGTTAGGGTTAGGGTTAGGGTTAGGGTTAGGGTTAGGGTTAGGGTTAGGGTTAGGGTTAGGGTTAGGGTTAGGGTTAGGGTTAGGGTTAGGTTAGGGTTAGGGTTAGGGTTAGGGTTAGGGTTAGGGTTAGGGTTAGGGTTAGGGTTAGGGTTAGGGTTAGGGTTAGGGTTAGGGTTAGGGTTAGGGTTAGGGTTAGGGTTAGGGTTAGGGTTAGGGTTAGGGTTAGGGTTAGGGTTAGGGTTAGGGTTAGGGTTAGGGTTAGGGTTAGGGTTAGGGTTAGGGTTAGGGTTAGGGTTAGGGTTAGGGTTAGGGTTAGGGTTAGGGTTAGGGTTAGGGTTAGGGTTAGGTTAGGGTTAGGGTTAGGGTTAGGGTTAGGGTTAGGGTTAGGGTTAGGGTTAGGGTTAGGGTTAGGGTTAGGGTTAGGGTTAGGGTTAGGGTTAGGGTTAGGGTTAGGGTTAGGGTTAGGGTTAGGGTTAGGGTTAGGGTTAGGGTTAGGGTTAGGGTTAGGGTTAGGGTTAGGGTTAGGGTTAGGGTTAGGGTTAGGGTTAGGGTTAGGGTTAGGGTTAGGGTTAGGGTTAGGGTTAGGGTTAGGGTTAGGGTTAGGGTTAGGGTTAGGGTTAGGGTTAGGGTTAGGGTTAGGGTTAGGGTTAGGGTTAGGGTTAGGGTTAGGGTTAGGGTTAGGGTTAGGGTTAGGGTTAGGGTTAGGGTTAGGGTTAGGGTTAGGGTTAGGGTTAGGGTTAGGGTTAGGGTTAGGGTTAGGGTTAGGGTTAGGGTTAGGGTTAGGGTTAGGGTTAGGGTTAGGGTTAGGGTTAGGGTTAGGGTTAGGGTTAGGGTTAGGGTTAGGGTTAGGGTTAGGGTTAGGGTTAGGGTTAGGGTTAGGGTTAGGGTTAGGGTTAGGGTTAGGGGTTAGGGTTAGGGTTAGGGTTAGGGTTAGGGTTAGGGTTAGGGTTAGGGTTAGGGTTAGGGTTAGGGGTTAGGGTTAGGGTTAGGGTTAGGGTTAGGGTTAGGGTTAGGGTTAGGGTTAGGGTTAGGGTTAGGGTTAGGGTTAGGGTTAGGGTTAGGGTTAGGGTTAGGGTTAGGGTTAGGGTTAGGGTTAGGGTTAGGGTTAGGGTTAGGGTTAGGGTTAGGGTTAGGGTTAGGGTTAGGGTTAGGGTTAGGGTTAGGGTTAGGGTTAGGGTTAGGGTTAGGGTTAGGGTTAGGGTTAGGGTTAGGGTTAGGGTTAGGGTTAGGGTTAGGGTTAGGGTTAGGGTTAGGGTTAGGGTTAGGTTAGGGTTAGGGTTAGGGTTAGGGTTAGGGTTAGGGTTAGGGTTAGGGTTAGGGTTAGGGTTAGGGTTAGGGTTAGGTTAGGGTTAGGGTTAGGGTTAGGGTTAGGGTTAGGGTTAGGGTTAGGGTTAGGTGGTTAGGGTTAGGGTTAGGGTTAGGGTTAGGGTTAGGGTTAGGGTTAGGGTTAGGGTTAGGGTTAGGGTTAGGGTTAGGGTTAGGGTTAGGGTTAGGGTTAGGGTTAGGGTTAGGGTTAGGGTTAGGGTTAGGGTTAGGGTTAGGGTTAGGGTTAGGGTTAGGGTTAGGGTTAGGGTTAGGGTTAGGGTTAGGGTTAGGGTTAGGGTTAGGGTTAGGGTTAGGGTTAGGGTTAGGGTTAGGGTTAGGGTTAGGGTTAGGGTTAGGGTTAGGGTTAGGGTTAGGGTTAGGGTTAGGGTTAGGGTTAGGGTTAGGGTTAGGGTTAGGGTTAGGGTTAGGGTTAGGGTTAGGGTTAGGGTTAGGGTTAGGGTTAGGGTTAGGGTTAGGGTTAGGGTTAGGGTTAGGGTTAGGGTTAGGGTTAGGGTTAGGGTTAGGGTTAGGGTTAGGGTTAGGGTTAGGGTTAGGGTTAGGGTTAGGGTTAGGGTTAGGGTTAGGGTTAGGGTTAGGGTTAGGGTTAGGTTAGGGTTAGGGTTAGGGTTAGGGTTAGGGTTAGGGTTAGGGTTAGGGTTAGGGTTAGGGTTAGGGTTAGGGTTAGGGTTAGGGTTAGGGTTAGGGTTAGGGTTAGGGTTAGGGTTAGGGTTAGGGTTAGGGTTAGGGTAGGGTTAGGGTTAGGGTTAGGTTAGGGTTAGGGTTAGGTTAGGGTTAGGGTTAGGGTTAGGGTTAGGGTTAGGGTTAGGGTTAGGGTTAGGGTTAGGGTTAGGGTTAGGGTTAGGGTTAGGGTTAGGGTTAGGGTTAGGGTTAGGGTTAGGGTTAGGGTTAGGGTTAGGGTTAGGGTTAGGGTTAGGGTTAGGGTTAGGGTTAGGTTAGGGTTAGGGTTAGGGTTAGGGTTAGAGGGTTAGGGTTAGGGGTTAGGGTTAGGGTTAGGGTTAGGGTTAGGGTTAGGGTTAGGGTTAGGGTTAGGTTAGGGTTAGGGTTAGGGTTAGGGTTAGGGTTAGGGTTAGGGTTAGGGTTAGGGTTAGGGTTAGGGTTAGGGTTAGGGTTAGGGTTAGGTTAGGGTTAGGGTTAGGTTAGGGTTAGGGTTAGGGTTAGGGTTAGGGTTAGGGTTAGGGTTAGGGTTAGGGTTAGGTTAGGGTTAGGGTTAGGGTTAGGGTTAGGGTTAGGGTTAGGGTTAGGGTTAGGGTTAGGGTTAGGGTTAGGGTTAGGGTTAGGGTAGAGTTAGGGTTAGGGTTAGGGTTAGGGTTAGGGTTAGGGTTAGGGTTAGGGTTAGGGTTAGGGTTAGGGTTAGGGTTAGGGTTAGGGTTAGGGTTAGGGTTAGGGTTAGGGTTAGGGTTAGGGTTAGGGTTAGGGTTAGGGTTAGGGTTAGGGTTAGGGTTAGGGTTAGGGTTAGGGTTAGGGTTAGGGTTAGGGTTAGGGTTAGGGTTAGGGTTAGGGTTAGGGTTAGGGTTAGGGTTAGGGTTAGGGTTAGGGTTAGGGTTAGGGTTAGGGTTAGGTTAGGGTTAGGGTTAGGGTTAGGGTTAGGGTTAGGGTTAGGGTTAGGGTTAGGGTTAGGGTTAGGGTTAGGGTTAGGGTTAGGGTTAGGGTTAGGGTTAGGTTAGGGTTAGGGTTAGGGTTAGGGTTAGGGTTAGGGTTAGGGTTAGGGTTAGGGTTAGGGTTAGGGTTAGGGTTAGGGTTAGGGTTAGGGTTAGGGTTAGGGTTAGGGTTAGGGTTAGGGTTAGGGTTAGGGTTAGGGTTAGGGTTAGGGTTAGGGTTAGGGTTAGGGTTAGGGTTAGGGTTAGGGTTAGGGTTAGGGTTAGGGTTAGGGTTAGGGTTAGGGTTAGGGTTAGGGTTAGGGTTAGGGTTAGGGTTAGGGTTAGGGTTAGGGTTAGGGTTAGGGTTAGGGTTAGGGTTAGGGTTAGGGTTAGGGTTAGGGTTAGGGTTAGGGTTAGGGTTAGGGTTAGGGTTAGGGTTAGGGTTAGGGTTAGGGTTAGGGTTAGGGTTAGGGTTAGGGTTAGGGTTAGGGTTAGGGTTAGGGTTAGGGTTAGGGTTAGGGTTAGGGTTAGGGTTAGGGTTAGGGTTAGGGTTAGGGTTAGGGTTAGGGTTAGGGTTAGGGTTAGGGTTAGGGTTAGGGTTAGGGTTAGGGTTAGGGTTAGGGTTAGGGTTAGGGTTAGGGTTAGGGTTAGGGTTAGGGTTAGGGTTAGGGTTAGGGTTAGGGTTAGGGTTAGGGTTAGGGTTAGGGTTAGGGTTAGGGTTAGGGTTAGGGTTAGGGTTAGGGTTAGGGTTAGGGTTAGGGTTAGGGTTAGGGTTAGGGTTAGGGTTAGGGTTAGGGTTAGGGTTAGGGTTAGGGTTAGGGTTAGGGTTAGGGTTAGGGTTAGGGTTAGGGTTAGGGTTAGGGTTAGGGTTAGGGTTAGGGTTAGGGTTAGGGTTAGGGTTAGGGTTAGGGTTAGGGTTAGGGTTAGGGTTAGGGTTAGGGTTAGGGTTAGGGTTAGGGTTAGGGTTAGGGTTAGGGTTAGGGTTAGGGTTAGGGTTAGGGTTAGGGTTAGGGTTAGGGTTAGGGTTAGGGTTAGGGTTAGGGTTAGGGTTAGGGTTAGGGTTAGGGTTAGGGTTAGGGTTAGGGTTAGGGTTAGGGTTAGGGTTAGGGTTAGGGTTAGGGTTAGGGTTAGGGTTAGGGTTAGGGTTAGGGTTAGGGTTAGGGTTAGGGTTAGGGTTAGGGTTAGGGTTAGGGTTAGGGTTAGGGTTAGGGTTAGGGTTAGGGTTAGGGTTAGGGTTAGGGTTAGGGTTAGGGTTAGGGTTAGGGTTAGGGTTAGGGTTAGGGTTAGGGTTAGGGTTAGGGTTAGGGTTAGGGTTAGGGTTAGGGTTAGGGTTAGGGTTAGGGTTAGGGTTAGGGTTAGGGTTAGGGTTAGGGTTAGGGTTAGGGTTAGGGTTAGGGTTAGGGTTAGGGTTAGGGTTAGGGTTAGGGTTAGGGTTAGGGTTAGGGTTAGGGTTAGGGTTAGGGTTAGGGTTAGGGTTAGGGTTAGGGTTAGGGTTAGGGTTAGGGTTAGGGTTAGGGTTAGGGTTAGGGTTAGGGTTAGGGTTAGGGTTAGGGTTAGGGTTAGGGTTAGGGTTAGGGTTAGGGTTAGGGTTAGGGTTAGGGTTAGGGTTAGGGTTAGGGTTAGGGTTAGGGTTAGGGTTAGGGTTAGGGTTAGGGTTAGGGTTAGGGTTAGGGTTAGGGTTAGGGTTAGGGTTAGGGTTAGGGTTAGGGTTAGGGTTAGGGTTAGGGTTAGGGTTAGGGTTAGGGTTAGGGTTAGGGTTAGGGTTAGGGTTAGGGTTAGGGTTAGGGTTAGGGTTAGGGTTAGGGTTAGGGTTAGGGTTAGGGTTAGGGTTAGGGTTAGGGTTAGGGTTAGGGTTAGGGTTAGGGTTAGGGTTAGGGTTAGGGTTAGGGTTAGGGTTAGGGTTAGGGTTAGGGTTAGGGTTAGGGTTAGGGTTAGGGTTAGGGTTAGGGTTAGGGTTAGGGTTAGGGTTAGGGTTAGGTTAGGGTTAGGGTTAGGGT
>CM040812.1:35017270-35028787 GCA_022829025.1 Squalius cephalus | reverse complement strand
AGCACACATTCTGGGTGTTTTTATGTCATTTTTCAGTCATGGAGAATCTGAAATGTATTCCCCTGGTTTCACAGTCAAGGCTTAACCCTAATCCCAGACTATAATGCATGTTTGAGCTGTTTTAACTGAAAGCAACTTATGAGTGCTGTTGTTTTGTCTCAAAATGCACACCATATTATATTTAATTATATTTAATTATAATATATTAAATATTTAATTTAAGCAATCAATAATACTATTGATCAGCCTTACCAAACGTGGACGTTTTTTCCACTAGAAACAAACCTTGTTGTGTTATTTAGATGTAATACTGTGAAGCTGTTTTGATACAATCTGTATTGTGAAAAGCGCTATACAAATATACTTGACTTGACTTGACCAATTAGTTTTTTTTGTTTTTTTTTATGGCGCGTTTATGAATGCCACTTAAATGTCTTGGCCTAATCATGGCTTAATCTGAGCCCTGTCTGCAAACCCAGGCCAAAATGTGTATTATTGCTTCACTATTATATGTTTTGTTCACCTTGGTGCACATGAAAACCACTTCCACAGTGAAATCCTGAAAAAAAGTGATATTGCTCATCAACATTGTATGCCAAAGCTAGGAAAGATTGAAATGGTGTGTGTATATTTTATAGGGAATGTGCTGAGTTACTGGTGCTTTTCTCCGGGGTTCAGCATGCAGGAGCTGCTCGGACAGGGAGTACGCAGCATCATTCTGACCAGTGGAACTCTCTCGCCGCTCTCATCCTTCACCTGTGAAATGAAAATGTTCGTGCTCTTCTCCTCTAGCTGTCCCTGCCGAGGTTTATGAGTTGATGCTGGTAGGATACTAATTTTCTGCTGATTTTCTGCAGTCCTTTCCCTGTATCCTTGGAGAATCTTCATGTCATCCAGCCTGATCAGATTTTCGTCAGTATCATTGAAAAAGGTCCGGACAGCGTGAAGTTGAGCACAGCCTTTGACAGGAGGTGAGTGTTTCAAGTAGTGTAGTGTATCAAGGACTGTTTAGTCACATCAACACCCTCTGTTTTATACTGTCATTTATTATTCACCCACTTTCTATTTCAAACCCAGGTGCTATTATTTTGATCTGAGAAATTTAATATATATTTGACCATAGGCTGTCAAGGTCCAAAAAGTACCATAGAAGAAGTTTATATCAGTGGTTCTCTACTGCTTTGGCCATGGGATCCACATTCTCCCATGGTCATTAAACCCGTGACCCAATTTTTGTAAGAATTTTACATAAAAAAAAGTACCATCAGACTTTCCTTTACCTGCACATTAATTTTAAGGATAAGACTAATACTGATGAATAAAAAGTAGCCTATAAGGTAAGGCTGTTTAATAGCAGTTTTAAAATAGTTTTTGTTAAAGGGTTATTTCACCCCAAATTTTAAATTATGTCATTACTCACCCTCATGTCATTGCAAACCTGGAAGGCTTTCGTTCATTCTTGGAACACAAATTAAGTGAACACAAATGATCTTAATGAAAAACGTTCATAAAGAGATTGTAAAACTAATCCATATGAATTAAGTGTTTAAGTTAAAATTTTCTGAGGAGAATTGATCGTTTTATATGATGAACAGATTTAATTAGTCTTTTATTCACATATAAACATTGATCAACAGAACATAAACAGAACCTCAACTGAACCTGCTTGACGTGCAAGAACAAACCTCATTGGTTCTAGTAGAAGCTCAGACGTGCTGCGTAACACATGAGAATGAACCTCATTGGTTCTCACGTCAAGTGAACATGCTCGAGCTTCTGTTTACCATATCTGATGTGTGATGAATGTTTATATGTGAATTAAAGCCAATATTCAATCTGTTCATCAAATTAAGCTATTGAGTCTCTTCAGAAAATTTGGACTAAACCACTCAATTCGTATGGATTAGCTTTACGATATCTTTATGGACTTTTTAAAGCGTCAAATTGGAAGTTGTTTAGACTTGTCAATGGATGGACATAAATCTCTCAAAAAAGATCTCATTTGTGTTCTGAAGATGAACGAAAGTCTTATGGCTTTAGAACGACATGAGGGTGAGTAATGATAGAATGTCCATTTTTGGGGGAACCATCCCTTAAATACAATATGGTGTGAGCCACCACAGTCATTTAACAATATACACAATGACACAAAGTAAAAAACAAAGTGGCATTTTGGGGTTACAGAAACAACAGTTACCATAGTAAATAAACAATACTAGCATAAACTGTTAATGAAATGGAAACTGCTCCTGGTTAATAGAATGAACATCATAGCTGCATGCAAATCCTTCCCAGCTAACACAAGTACCAGTTACGGAATTTACTGGTACTTTTTGGTAATTTTGTGGCTTACTAATTGACAACATAACTATGACGTTACATTTTTTGTTTTTTTGTGCTTTATTTATAACCAAGTGATATATAGTGTGTGCCACCGCAGTGCACCCTATGAGTGCAGTGTAATGGCTGACAGGACAGGAAAGTTAGTTTTTCTGAGGTTCAGAACAAGTCAGAAAAATGGCTCTGACATAGCCTGACAACAGATACTGAAGCAGGACAACAAGTTTTTCTCAGACACGCTTTATTTAAACTGACAGAAGAGTCATCAGCTTTTATGCACGTCTTTCAAAATAAGTCTCGCAACAGAAACACTAAATTACATTTGTTGTTGTTTATTTGACTGCACATCCCCACAACCTACTCACTCAGTCTTGCGAGCCACGGTTTATATGACTCGGGAAAGATTAAATGTGAGCCATTAGGAGGCTTGTAAACTGCTCTTTTGTTTTTGAAGGTTTCTTCCTGAAAACATGTCGTCTATGGGAAACACTCTTGGTAAGACATCTTTATACTAGCACAGCAGCTGATCTTAAACTCTTATCAGGAATGATCTGATGATCAGCATGATGATATTCATATGATTGGGTTTGCAGTCAATCTGACACGGCTGGTCCCTCATGGACTGCTGGTGTTCTTCCCCTCATATCCGGTGATGGATAAGACTCTGGAGTTCTGGAGGGTAAGTGTGTTCGGTCTGACCGTATTAAAGATATACAGTATGTTGCTGACGCTGACTGACCAGTTCAAATTGGAGATGATCAGTTTAAGGGATGAGTTGTGATTTTGATTCAGACTGATTTCGAGAAGAAAAAAAATCTTGATGATTTTTTGAACAGAACTAAAACAATGATTTGTTTAAAAGTTAGACAGCATGTTTCTTACTCTTGCTAGGTTTATTGCTAAATTAATGAACATTTTATTTTTTTTAAGTTTCTTTGTAAATTTCTGTACCTTGTTCATCTTTTGCCAACTTTAGCATTTCATTTACTATGCACCAATCCTCTTCACTCTCTCAGGCTAGTGGACATGCAGGTCGCATTGAGAAAGTGAAGCCCATGTTTGTTGAACCGAGGGGTAAAGGCACTTTTACTGAGGTAACCACTCAGTATGATTTGATATAGATGCTAACAAAATGCTAGCATAGCTTGATGTGCACAAGCTCTCAGTCAGTGCTGCTCTGAAATTGGATTCTCTTGCAGGTGATTGATGGCTATTATGCCAAGCTGAAAGACCCAAACTCCAGCGGAGGAAGCTTCTTCGCTGTATGTAGAGGAAAGGTGAGACTATAAATATTTGATGCAATAAGATTACTTTTATGAACCGACACCAGTAATATCAACACATTTCTTGTTTTCCATCTTTCCCCAAGGCAAGCGAAGGGTTGGATTTTGCTGACACGTACTGTCGAGGTGTTGTTGTCACTGGACTTCCCTTCCCCCCGATGATGGACCCCAGAGTGGTGCTTAAAATGCAGTATCTGGACGAGATGTGCAAAAATAACATTAGTGGGGTGAAGGTACCTGCTCTTCAAAATGCTCAACTGTGTTTTTTAATGGAATGCAGATATTGTACCCATGTACCATTTTATGTTTCTGTTTTTATCCTTGTTTGCAAATAAAATGTGTGTGCAGTGAATGCAAATTAATTTAGAGAAAAAACATCCATATCACAAAATCTTAAAATCTTTTTTCAAAAGAAATTGTTTTATCAAATATGTTATAATAGAGAGGAAGTCTCTTATCAGATAATACCTTTTAATAGATATTATCTGTGGTACAACTCCCCAATACATAGTGATTTTTATGTATTAATAATTCATTGAAAAAACAAAAGAAAATATACCATGATCTTCAAATGTTTTTACAAATATTTTATTAAATAAATATTCTTATTAGTATTATTATTTTTATTTTTTTTGATTATCTTAATGATGATTAAGATCATGATGTAAAGGTTCTTATGGTCTGTGTTGTTGTTCAGTATCTGTCCGGGCAGGAGTGGTACAGACAGCAGGCCTATCGAGCTGTGAATCAAGCCATTGGCAGAGTGATCCGCCACAGAGAAGACTACGGAGCCATCTTCCTCTGTGATCACAGGTCAGCGCTAATTACTAGAACAGCAGCAATTCCCAATTTGACTGGAGAGCATGCACTCCAATATTAATCTTCTGGAATTGTAATCCAGGTTCAGTGGCACCGAAGCCCGTAATCAGCTTCCTTCTTGGGTGAGGCCATATGTTAAAATTTATGATAACTTCGGTACCATGGTCCGTGATGTGGCTCATTTCTTTCGGACGGCGCAGAAAACAGTATGTTTATTTCTTGTTCGTCTACCCTAAAAATCTGCAAGGCCCTTTTCACACTAATAGGAGCTGACATGCACATTTATTGGTTGATTTGTTTATCAGAGACCAGTTCCTGTTAGGAAAGGAAAAGCAGAGAGCAGTGAGAAGCAGGCAGACACCAGGCCGCTCAACAGAGGCTCCGGCTGTCCTCATAAGAGTGTCTGGCTCAGTGACACATCTCGAAAGGCCAAACCACTAGACTCCCACGTCCCCAGCCTAAAAAGGAAAAAATTAGGTGAGATCACCTCTATTTAACTTTTTTTTTTTTTTATTCTTTTTTTTTTTTATGAGATCTTGGATGAATGTGTTTTTCATTAAGACATAATAGGTCTTGGAAATGTATGTTGCCATTGATTCCCTAATTACTTTTATACATTAATCAATATAAAAGTCAAGTAATTAAGCAATAAGTTATAATTTGGTCTCATTCGGACACTGTTGAACCCAGCTGAGCAAATGAAACATTAACATAAGATAATGCTTGGAGCTTATTCTATCATTTAACGGAAACAGAGCCCTCCGATTTGATCATTCATAATTTGTTTTGACGCATTCATTTTTAACTAATTGACAAGTCAGCAAAAATGATTGTGTTGTTTTAGAGTCAGAAGAGCAGTCTGGAAGTGATGGGGATGCCCAAATTTTCATTCAATATGAGATGGACATTAAAAAAAAACCAGTCAGCCTGCTGGACGTCCTAGATGAGACACAAAACAAAGGAAGGGAAGACACCATGGTTGGGGAAGAAAAGGTAAGACAAGAATTACATTGCGAAAGATTTTCTTAGGCCCTGTTTACAGCTGGTGCGTTTTGTTCGATCGGATCACAAGTGGATGAGGCTAAATACAGGTCTAAATGGGGTCTAAAACTTTTGAGCTTGTCCACTTTCAAACACTTTTTTCCGAACCAGTGTTACTTTCTCTCTACTGTTTAAAATCTAATGAGATGTAATGCAGATTGTCAGAGCAGCTCTTTTCTTTTCCTAATGATGTTGATGTATACCGCCATGGTCCAAAAAAAGTATAAAAAAGTAGTTCCATGCGAAGTTTGCCCCATTTTCCAGATCTTCTGAATTCATGATAGCTTACTGTGAGAAACCCTTGTCTAGGCACAAGACATCACATTTCTCTGAGGAATTGGAATAACATATGAGATATGTAAAACATTACCCCATAAATCATGATCAGGGACACCTTTGATCCCTTTTTATCTGTTACTCAAATCTTTGTACTTTCTTAAGATTAGCTCATTGTGCTAGTCTGTAAGATTTATCACATGCTGTAACATAACTATGTGGCTAATTTTCTTTTCTCTCATTGGTCTGTGACCTTCTGGAGGCGAGTCGCTTGTCTTCTCTTTCCCTCCAGCATGACAAACGTCTGGGTCGTGAATCGAGGGGTGGGAAACGGAAAATTAAAGTGGTTCAACACCGGGTAAGGCATCCTGACTGAAGTTTTGTGAGCTGTGTGATTTTTAGTTCCATTTGTGTATGTAGACCTAAATATGCTGTCAATAACATGACTATACAGAAACTGGATTATTTTAACAGATATTCAAATAAAAAATTCACATTCTTTTACAAAATCAGAATGTACTGTAAATATGTTTATCTATCCATCCATCCATCCATCTATACATCTATCTAAGATGTATTCTGTCTTCTGCTTTTTCAGAAAACAATGGATTCCTGTACTGAAAAAGCAGGCAATGTTTTCATGATGGAGCTGAGACGATGCCTGAGTAATGAGAACTTCAGGATCATCATGGAGGCGTTACACTTGTACAAGACAACCGATGACCTGAGTAACTTTCTGGCGAATGTGGTTGAACCGCTCATACGGGACACACACGGATTGCTCAGAGGTGCGTAATCTCATCATATCCATATTTTTTCACATGTGTTCTCTCTGTACTTTGATTCTTGCAGCCTTTAGCCACTGCCTAAAATGCTCTGGATCGTTCACTGGAAACCGAAAGTAACTCACTCCCGCTAAACATTTACTCTTTAAATTCTTACAACTGGGAGGGAACAATACAAGTTGACACCATTATGACTAAAAGTTTTCTAAGAAGTATTTCCTACTAAAGCAAGGTGCTATTTGACTTTGGTCAAGCGTAACCATAGCAGAATAGTGGGAGTGGCCTTAGCCGGCAACATGCCTAGTGCATTATGGTTGTTGAAGTGTTAAAGGTGAAACAATAGGTGAAACCAACTTTAAGTTTGCAATTTTACCTCTGAGTCTTAACAGACTATCTTTTTATCAAGGTCTTTATCAGTTCATCAGACCACACCATAAGAAAGATTTTGATGAGCGTTGCTTGGAGTTAACAGGTGAAGGTTGTGGCTATAAACCAGAGCATTCACTGTCCAGGGAGGAGCAAGAGGATCTTGGGCAGAACACAGGTAACATTCGACTAGTAAATAGAGTATAGCCATTACAGGAAACACTTGGGCCTTATTTCACCTCTCCATTATTGTTAATAACCTTGTTTTTGTTACTTTTCTAGCGAAAGCCGAGATTCCACCTGTAAGTCCACCCCAGGAGCAGCTGAAACAAGGTGATCCTCACTTGGAAACCGTAAAACTTGATGGAGGGGATGATAACATTGGAGGTAAATTGGTGCTTATTTATACTAGCTTTTAATAAAAATGCCTATTCCTCACTCTTGATGCAAACATTTACAACATTTTCTGATTCAGTTTGTGGAATTATTTACAGAGAATGTAAGAAGTGAAGACCAGAATCCACAAACATCCATTAAAGAAGGTCTGTCGTGCTCCTCTCTGTTGTCAGACATAAAACAGACCATCGGTGCTGAAAAAACCTGTCAGATGTTTTTAGCCTTGCAGGCGTATAAAACGTCAAACAATTACCAACAGATGGTGTCGACCGTTGTGAGTTTATTGACTGAGAGGGATGAGGACATAACTCTACTAGAACGTTAGTCAATTTCTTTTGTTTATCAAAACCATTTACTTTTACCCTGGTTAAAACCAGACCGTTCTCAGTCCTACAGTGGGGAGAACAAGTATTTGATACACTGCTGATTTTGCAGGTTTTCCCACTTACAAAGCATGTAGAAGTCTGTCATTTTTATCATATGGTAAATAAATGTACTGTATTTATATAACGCTTTAACATTCATGCACCAACGGCGGTGTCAGCCATGCAAGGCGCCAACCAGCTCGTCCGGAGCAGATGGGGTTAGGTGTCTTACTCATGGAGCCACTGCCGTATCATAGGTACTCTTCAACTGTAAGTGACAAATCCAGAAAATCACATTGTATGATTTTAAGTAATTAATTTGCATTTTATTGCATGACATAAGTGTGTGATACAGCAGAACTTACTGTATTTGGTACAGAAAACTTTGTTTGCAATCACAGAGATCATACGTTTCCTGTAGTTCTTGACCAGGCTTGCACACACTGCAGCAGGGATTCTCCCCACTCCAGGCCCACTCCTCCATACAGACCTTCTCCAGATCTTTCAGGTTTCGGGGCTGTCGCTGTCGCTGGGCAATACGGGCTTTCAGCTCCCTCCAAAGATTTTCTATTGGGTTCAGGTCTGGAGACTGGATAGGCCACTCCAGGACCTTGAGATGCTTCTTATGGAGCCACTCCTCAGTTGCCCTGTCTGTGTGTTTCGGGTCGTTGACATGCTGGAAGACCCAGCCACGACCCATCTTCAATGCTCTTACTGAGGGAAGGAGGTTGTTGACCAAGATCTCGCGATACATGGCCCCATCCATCCTCCCCTCAATACGGTGCAGTCGTCCTGTCCCCTTTGCAGAAAAGCATCCCCAAAGAATGATGTTTCCACCTCCATGCTTCACGGTTGGGATGGTGTTCTTGGGGTTGCACTCATCCTTCTTCTTCCTCCAAACACGGCGAGTGGAGTTTAGACCAAAAAGCTCTATTTTTGTCTCATCAGACCACATAACCTTCTCCCATTCCTCCTGTGGATCATCCAGATGGTCATTGGCAAGCTTCAGACGGGCCTGGACATGCGCTGGCTTGAGCAGGGGGACCTTGCGTGCTCTGCAGGATTTTAATCCATGACGCCGTAGTGTGTCACTAATGGTTTTCTTTGAGACTGTGGTCCTGTGGTCCCAGCTCTTTTCAGGTCATTGACCAGGTCCTGCCGTGTAGTTCTGGGCTGATCCCTCCCCTTCCTCATGATCATTGATGCCCCACGAGGTGAGATCTTGCATGGTGCCCCAGACCGAGGGAGATTGACTGTCATCTTGAACTTCTTCCATTTTCTAATAATTGCGCCAACAGTTGTTGCCTTCTCACCATGCTGATTGTCTATTGTCCTGTAGCCCATCCAAGCCTTGTGCAGGTCTACAGTTTTATCCCTGATGTCCTTACACAGCTCTCTGTTCTTGGCCATTGTGGAGAGGTTGGAGTCTGTTTTGGAGTCGCCGACCGGCGCGTTCATTGTTGATAGCTGGAGTGCTGAGTAGAATGGCGTCTAACGATTGTGGTGTTCTGTTCTTGGGTGTAATAACCAACACAGCAGTCATATTGATGATGTTTCTGATGATGATGATGTTTTGAAGGGAATATTGCCCACGATCAACGTCGATGCTGTCATGTTTGTGCGAATCATTTCACCAGACTGCTTTACAAACGAGGGTAAGTATAAAGCTGGATTTGCTAATAAGCTGCTCCTGAAAAAAGGATCAGTACCAACTATTCGTGTTCCTGCTGCACCTCCAGAAGAACAAGTGAATGTAATGTTTTATTGACCTTTATATTAATCTTGATATTAATATTTGCAAATAGCTTGCACGCTTCACGATGAATGTGGCTATTTTTACACTCAGGGTACATTATGGCAGGTTTTCTATGTACGACGTTATCAATATAATTCATAATCCCACGTTTCTAATGAACGACGCGTTATGGTTATTGTCAGAGAATGTCCGTAGACGGGCTCTGGTTATTGTGTTACAAACGATGTCTGCACAGAACAGAGGGGTGTGGTGAGCAAAGCTCATTATCATTTAAAGACACATGCACTGAAACAGCATGCTGAAAACAGAGCTGTCCTCCTATAGAGTTGGTTGGGCCCATAGTCCGTCTTTTCCAAAACGTTTTCTCAGGTAGGCTACCGCGGCACCGCCGGCGCCTACCGATAGCTGGGCCGGCCCTACCGTAACGGTACACGTCAGGGAGGATGGATGGGAGGAAGAGGCCAGGAGGTATGGAAGCTTTGTTTCCGCCACAGAATAAAACATTTTAAATGATAATTGCGACTTTTTATCTCACAATTGCGAGTTTACATCTCGCAATTCTGACTTTATTTCTCAGAATTGCGAGATACTGTATAAAGTCAGAATTGCGTGTTATAAAGTCAGAATTGCGTGTTATAAAGTCAGAATGAGAGATATGAATTCAGAATTGTGTGAAATAAAGTCGCAATTGCTTCTTATAAAGTCAGAATTGCAAGATATAAAGTCAGAACTGCGTGAAATAAAGTCGCAATTGCTTATAAAGTCAGAACTGCAAGATATATAGTCAGAATTGTGATATAAAGTCGCAATTGTGTGTTATAAAGTCAGAATTGCAAGATATAAAGTCAGAATTGTGTGAAATAAAGTCGTAATTGCTTCTTATAAAGTCAAAATTGCAAGATATAAAGTCAGAACTGCGTGAAATAAAGTTGCAGTTGCTCATAAAGTCAGAACTTCAAGATATAGAATCAGAATTGTGATATAAAGTCGCGTTATAAAGTCAGAATTACGAAATATAAAGTCAGAATTGTGTGAAATAAAGTAGCAATTGCTTATAAAGTCTAAGTGAATTATTATTTAACCTTTACATTATTTGTTATTAATACAAACTACACAATAGTAAGAGCTGAACTGTTGCTTCATTTATCCAATTTGGAAAAAGTGCTAATTTGGAATTCCACCATGGAAAAAGTGGGCCGGTCTTGGGCCTGAAACTCCCGGGCTGAAAAGTGGCCCCACTCCGGCCCTGAGAGTACCTATGGTAAAAATTACAGACTTCTACATGCTTTAAGTGAGAAAACCTGCAAAATCGGCAGTGTATCAAATACTTGTTCTCCCCACTGTTCTCCCCACTGTAGGACTGAGAAGGGTCTGGGGAAGGTTCATTGACAGCTCATTTCCAAAGGGGCCTCACCAACGGACGTCGCTTAAATGCCTCTGGACGCAATTGGATAAAACAATTGTCATGGTGTAAAGTCCGCCTCAACGTTTGTGATTGGTGCCTCGATTTGGAAAGATTGGAAATGAACATGAATGGGCTCTTCGCCAGACTAACTTCCAGAGTTAAACTAAATTTGTCGGAAGTTTGTCTGTGTTTTCCCATACTAATTGACTTTATCAAAATGTGTATCTGTTGGAAAAGAGGTTTAACTTGTTCGGTTTGGTCTAGGTTTATCTGTGCTCATTCGACCACAGCACAGTAAGCAGTTCAGTGAGCTGTTAAAATCCTTGACTGGAAATGATACAGTGGTGAACCAGGATCCAGCCATGAAATCAAGTCCACAGATTCAAGGTATTTTGTTTTAGTAGTAGTATGTAAATATTGTAATTATTCTGAAAAAAATATGTTTTTCTTTGCAGTGTCTCCGTAATCTGCAGAAAAGACTCAAAGAAGATATCATCCTTTTCATGAATGCTGCTAGGACGTTGAATATATATATAAAAATATTAAAAATAAATGTTTTATACTACACTTACTGAGTTGGGAACTTTTTTTTTTTATCTTTTACGGCCAGAGATTATTTATACAGGTCATCCGCAGACACACTTAAAGTACTCACACTTTCAGCATTTTGACAGTCTGTTTTATT
>CM040812.1:34997270-35012270 GCA_022829025.1 Squalius cephalus | reverse complement strand
CCCCACCCAAACAAACACCACCCAAAATCAACTATAACACAAACCACCAAAAGTCTAAAACCATCTTTACATCCCTAGGAATAGAAAACTGACCTTTGACCCCATAACTGATAAAAAAAACTCTATCTATCTATCTATCTATCTATCTATCTATCTATCTATCTATCTATCTATCTACATTTTGAGTTTGTGAATAAACATTGCATTCATTTTTAAATTGTTTTCTGTAAAAAAACTTTTGTTTTCTGTTGCAGTGTTAAGGGCCTACGGAGCATGAGAGCTGGACTCAGGGGGGTGGGGGGCTCACTTCCTGTATACACAAAAAGTAATTTGTTTGTATATACTAATGCATGACATCTGAAATTAAAAAATGTATAGAGAACAGTCAGAGAACTTTAGAGATGGGTAACAGATTTATTTGAAAAAAATAACATCATAAAAAGTAACAATTTAAACATTAGAAAACTATAAAATAAAAAACTATATAACAGAACTATAAAATACATAACTATATAAATAACAGACCTATAAAATAAATAACTATATATAACAGACCTATAAAATAAATAACTATATATAAAAGACCTATAAAATAAACTACTATATAACATAACTATAAAATGAATACATAAAAAAAAAAAAAAAACTGTCTGTGGAATGAGGGAAAGGGGATTCTACGGGGGACTTTATAAAAAATAAAAAAAGAGCAGCATTTCCAGAGCAGCATTGATGGGTTGGCTGTGCAGCTGTTTCTCACTGGCCTACCCTCTTCACACAGCACAACCACTGGAAATACTGGAAATACGTCTCCTGCACATGAGGTGGAAGCGCTGTCATAATCAATGCAGAGTTCAACAGGGTTCATTAACGTTAACGTTAGGGTTCATTTTTCTTGGACAACCAGCAGATGAAAGACTCCAGACAGACAATGTTTGGATATTTTTTAGGTGACATAAAAATAAAAATGGGACATTTTTTTAAGAAAGAAAGAAAGAAACAAACAAACAAACAAACAAACAAACAAAAAAGAAGCTTGTTCTAGAGTTGCCTAGTCATCTAGCCATTCTAGTTCCAGGCCTTCCCCACGAAATGACTTGCGGTTGACCCCATAATCAAAAAACAATTCTGTGTCCACGGGGATGTCACGCGTGGCCCTAAAAAGGATGACGTCACTGACGTTGTCGCCAAGCTTTAATTCGCACCGAAAGGGCTTGAGGTTCGAGGACTTGCCGGAGTGGTTTATTCGACGGCCGTACGTGTCTTTTCCAGGGTGGCACGCGCAGGGGAACGTTTGTGCGTCCACGCACATTTTTCCACTGGGCGAGTCGAAAAAGAATAGGTAGCCAGCCTCATCACGAAGGCGGCTCAGGATGGCTTTCCCTTCCGCGGCCGTGATGATCCTACCGTGGTAGTCGCAGACCACGTCCCCCTTTGAATAGTGCTGGGTCGCGATGACTCCTGTAATAGGGAAAAAATTACATTTTGAGTTGCTGGACAGACAGAGCTTGCACGTTAGACAAACGTTTCAGGATTCAATTCTAGATCTGGGTGCAGTCAATGGCTGTGGTACAATTATATTTGTATTTTCTGGCCTTCAAAAAATAAATAAATAAATAAAAGCCAAAAGCAGGGATGTACCAATTTACATTTAAAATGAAGTGTTAAATCTCATCATTGAAATATCAAACGAAGTATAGCAATGCCTACATATAGGTGTGGTGCACGAGCTGAAATTTTTTGAAAAACTCAAAGATTGAGGGAGACAGCACACTTGTGTTGCATGCTCTTGATTGTGGTTGATGGTTCACTCAGCACAGCGTCATTTGGATTAAAACTAAATTGAACATGCCAGTAAGACATGAACTGTTACCAGATTAGTACATAAGTGCGGTGCTATTACATAAATACAATATAAAATATGAGAGAGCAATATAATGAATAATGAAAGTGGCAAAAGCTCACACAGTAAATATATACGGCGACTACCAAAGACGAAAGCATCGCACTCGGTCTGGACAAAAGTGGTATCGTTGCATCCCTAACTAAAAGGTGTCCTTACCAAACCCTTTCGGCGGGCCAAAGTCCTTAATGGCGATGCCTGTCCATGACTGCTCGGTGACGTGGCGGATTATAAGAGGGTTGGTCTCCACCCTGCTTCTCGAGGGCGGTTTCCACGCCTCAACAATCTCATGCGGTTGCGGGCAATTGCCGGTCCACCCCTCCGCGGAAATGAGCCGCGCCACTTTTCCGGCCGAAGGTCTGTGCGTGCCAAAGTATCCTGAAAGGCAAAATGACAAGACTTTACTCGTGCGTGTCGTTTGTCACTGTGAGTTAATGTACAGTTAGCGGGTGCCAACGCTGTATTGACTGTTTTGGAGACTTACCGAGAAGGTGCGCTCTCCTGAGGTCATACTGGGACAGGCGCCACTTGTCATAATAGGCGCGGTCTCCTGGGAAACCGCAGCTGGTGCGCTGCACCTTTGACGGAGGCTGGCCTTGAAGGGAGACGGGAAATGCGGAGAGGAACTCGGTGAAACACCGCCGTTGGGGCGCAACCGGCGTCCCCTCATCAGAAGGCATCCTGTGTATAGGTGAGGAAAACAAAGTTTACACCATTACATGATAAACGTGGACAAGATGTTAATACGCTGGGCAAACGGTTTGTGCTATGTCCTAGGTAAACGAAGAGACACATACACGGCCAAGGAGTGCAGCAGCTCGGCCGCGTCAACCAGGTCCTCGTCGCGGACCTCGCCATCGCAGAGGCCAAGGTAGGCGTCGAGGGTGCGCTGCTGCTGTGCGGTGAGCCGTTTAGCCGCCACTCTGACGGCCCTCCGAACGTCGAGGCTCGTCGACGTCTCCAGTTTGTACCTGTAAAAATACAATATAAATGGAAATGTTAATCGTGAAATGACTCTTACTGACAAGATGCAACCGAGAGTATGTATTCACACATGTGCGCGTGGAGGTGTCTGTGCAGGTATTTACATGGCATGAAAGTTATACATGTCTTGGGAGACGCTGTGCACGGCCTGACCGGACCCGGAGACGAAGAGCTTGTTGGATCCTTCCAGTGGTCGGAGACTCTGGTGCCTGATCCTCGCAAAGTAGGTCTGCAGCATCTATGAAAAAAGGGTCATACGGGTTATTACACTTTTTTTTTTTTTCTTTTTTTTTTCTTTCTACCTTTCTCCCAATCGCTAGGTCACACATTTATCAGGGTCACTTTGTCAAAACTATCCACACAGTGAGCACAGCAGAAACCTGTTTTGGGCTAAACTGTGGACCATTTATCAGTGCCATGCCACAAAGTGCATTAGATGACGACATCTTTCGATTTTTACGTGAATTATTTTTGCACTTAGACATCAAAACTTTATGTGAACTGCTGTGCCAAGATGAAATGTCGGTTGGGAGAGCTTTGTGAAGAGTTCTGCAGAAGTGACCCAAGCATGGGGAAATGTGTCGGAGCAAATTAAACCTAACTGTACATACCTAAATGTAAACATGGTGTAGTAAGCAATCTACTACAGTTAATGTCTTAGTGAAACTTACAAATTCCTCGTCCAGAGTCAGCGCTATATTGAGATTGCCAGCGTCTTTCTGGTGACTCCGGAGGACCACTCTGCTCCTGTGGGTGACACGGCCCACCCAATCCGCATCCTGGGAAACATCAAAGGTGTCATTTAAAAAAAAACATCGAAGGTGTCATTAAAAAGGAGCGAGTGAGTGAGTGAGTGAGTGGGTGGGTGGTTGTTTGGCTGGGTGGGTGGGTGAGTGAGTTTGTGAGTGATTTTTTTCTTTTGCATGAGCGAGCGTGTGTGCTTGTTTTTGTGATTCATGAGGACACAATTTGTATAATGGCACGACCATTACGACGTAAACATGACATTGCGTGCGTCCTCATTTTTGAAATAGCTTTAAAAACAAATTCAAAATGTAAAAATGCACAATGTTTGCTGTCATGGGTAGGTTTAGACTAGGTGCAGTGTAAGGCCGATATACAGTTTGTACAGTATAAAAACCATTACGCCCATGGAATGTCCTCACTTGGATGGCAAAACAAACCTGAGTGAGTGAGTGAGCGAGCGAGTGTGCGTGTGTGTGTGTGGGAGCTAGAGTATGTGCGTGTGAGTTAATTTGTGAAAGTGTAAACTGGTCAGAATGGATGGACTTACTGTTAGATTTTGCACTGCCATGGGGACCTGCACATGATTGTAGACGAGGACCGCCTCACAGTAATAACGGTACACGGTCTTGCCTCTTCGCGAAATACTGCGGCCCAACTCCAGGTCCCCACGTATTCTATCCGCGTCCCCTTTGGCCACCCGCAAAATGGTCTTACATTGATAAAGACAGCCAGTAGAACGCCTGTTTGGATGAAAGGGGTCAAAACAGACAGGATACTTAAGACGCCACCCTTAAGATTACCTGAGACAAGACAGGTGCATGCCGACAATAATGATGCTATTAGCAAACTTTATTTTGACACGATAAAGTCGCACTGCAAACGATGCTTTGCTGCACTTACTTTTTGCGCTGACCAGATGGGACGACGACAGCAGCGGTGGAGGTGGAAGGGCCGGCCGATGAAGAAGGAGCTTCTTCACTGAGGTCCGGCTGGTTCCTGATGAGGAAGCCTAGCCGAAGAAGCTCCTTCACCATTGCCACCTGGCAACCTCTGTCCGGCAGTAGCCCACATATATGTTCGAAGTCCCAAACCCGGGCGTTCCGCGCCCAGTCTCTGGCGGAAGCCTGGGCTTGATCCGCAGCCGCGGCCCTTTCAGCCGGTGTGCCGTCAGTCAGACACCCACTGGCCAGATGCTCGTAGATGTCGTCCTGCAGCTCCTTACACACCAGGCAGTGGACAACCAACCTTTGAGAGAAAAACACGATACAATACATTACAAAAATTCAAAAAGGAAAAAAATATATAGAAAGAACGATACTCTCATTAAAACGATTCAATTAGATATTAAACATCCAAAATAAAAGAAAACTGTTCACACTTTATATTATGGTGGCCTAAACGTCTAGTCGCGACGTAGATATTAATGAACTTGCGTACGTACATTTTGTTGTTGTTGTTTTGGAGAAAACAGTGATTTGGACACCTATAAGGAGGTTGAAATGTATGAAAAAATCTTAATAGAAAGGTAATAGTTTTTCTGTTGTTGTTGTTGTTGTTGTTGTTGTTGTTGTTGTTTAAGGTGGTTTTATTGTTAGTTTGACCAAGAAAGATGAATTTGCCCAAACCAGTATGTATTTTAAAAATATATGACCAAAGAACATAAAAGTGCCCGAATTGTCACCCAATTACATCTGTAATCAGGGGTTCAACCGCGAAGTGACCATATACTGTTATTTTTTTAGGATTATTATTATTATTATTATTATTATTATTATTATTATTATTATTTTATATTGCATGCACAAAGCAGAAACTTCTAAAAACCGTAGTTGGCATGAAGTCCTTGAACCCCATTAATTGCTGATTGCAGCTATATTTCATTTTTGTAATTACATGTATTATTATTACGCTGTTGACCCATCCCTTAAACCTCAAACACCATCCCCCACCCCCAACCCCAATAGCTGGAAAAAGTGTTTACCAATAAAATGTGAAGAAAACTAGTACATTGTACTTTTTTTTATTTTTATTATTGGTTCGTGTCACTTTATTTCGTGTCAGTAAATAGTAGTTAAGGCCACCAAATATAAAGTTGGTCCAGAAAACACGTCGGTCATTAAAACGGACAAAAACGCTGAGTCATTTACACAGAGTTGAACATTTTAGATTAAAGTCGCACCGGTCACTGACACGGAGTTAATTAACAACTGTGTTGTTACAACGTCAATGTTAGACATCAGAGTTGAAAGAAATGTATTAATTTTGCTCATTTTACACGAAGTTAGTTAACACCTATAGGTTGTCGGAGAAAAGCTTTTTGAACGTCCATAATGCAAAAAAATAAAATAAAATAATAATAATAAATAAAAAATAAATAAATAAAAACATAAATAAAACGAGTTAAAGAATAAACACAAACCTTTCCATTTCTTTGATCACTTTTGTTCTTCCCTTTTTTCCTCTTGCTCCGTTACAAAAGCACCTGTTTCACTGACAATTCGACGATCTCTGCAAAGGTGCGCGTCTTTTTTTTTCAAAATAAAAGTCCCGATATCAGAATGCAAAGCTTCAAACGAAAAAGTTAAAGGACTTTTTTGATCTGTTCACTTTCAATTGTAATCCTTTTGCTTAACATGAACTGATCATGAACTCCGCGTATACAGAATGTATTAATATTTGTTATTGTTAATTACAACAATTACTAATAATTTATTATTAGTAATTGTCCCCCCCCCCACACACACACACACAAAAGTCCCAGTTTCAGAATGCTTCTCGCTAAAGCTAAAGGACAAATTGTTATATTTCTTTAGTTTACTTGTTTGTTTACGGAAATGTCAAATAAATGAAATCATGTTTACATTACACCGTTTTAGAAACGTTGCTCTGTTTACTTTATCTGTTTATATATATATATATATATATATATATATATATATATATATATATATATATATATATATATATATATATATATATATATATATATATATATATATATATATATAGTATATATATATATGTATATATATATATATATATATGTATATATATATATATATATATTTATATATATATATATATATATATATATATATATATATATTGTGTTAGATGATGTATTAACTCATGTTTCATAAATGAACCTGATTGAAAAGTGATAACAATGAATGTTATTATGACTGTCTATGTCATTCATAATAAACTAAAGTTATAAACACTTGATTATAGACTGATTGATTTATTGTTTGTTTATGACTACATTTAGTTTGAGGAAAACCTCTAAATCTAACATTATAAATTAAAAGTACACATTTTTAAAAATGACAAATGTTTAAAATGCATGAATGTTATATGTGTGACATTTATGGTTATGCGTATTACATGTATAATTATCTCTATAGCCTTTACAAAGAATGAATGTCATAAATGCTCATTTATTGAGTTATTCACACAGAAAAAAAAAAGGATTCACACAGGTAAACAACAGGTTTATTTGCAGAAAGGATGTCCATCGCAACGATGCCAGCAGGTAAAGTGAGTGAGTGTGATGATACCTGTCTTGTGCTCTCCTTGTCTTGTGTGGTAGTTTTTCTTGTTTATTGTTTGTTTTTGACTACATTTAGTTTGGGGAAAACCTCAAAATGTAACGTTATAAATTAAAAGTACACATTTTTAAAAATGACAAATGTTTAAAATGCATGAATGTTATATGTGTGACATTTATGGTTATGCGTATTACATGTATAATTATCTCTATAGCCTTTACAAAGAATGAATGTCATAAATGCTCATTTATTGAGTTATTCACACAGAAAAAAAAAAAAAGGATTCACACAGGTAATCAACAGGTTTATTTGCAGAAAGGATGTCCATCGCAACGATGCCAGCAGGTAAAGTGAGTGAGTGTGATGATACCTGTCTTGTGCTCTCCTTGTCTTGTGTGGTAGTTTTTCTTGTTTATTAGTCTCCCCAGGTGTTTCTGATTAACCATGCCCCCTTGTTATCTAGTGTAGCTGCCCTGGATTTACCTGTTTGTGTCATTAAAGTAGTGCTTGCACATTTGGATTCTCTCTCGGCTTCGTACTTACCTCATCGTTACAGTGAGTGTCCGGGCTGGACGTGTGGTGATTGGTGACACAGGATTACTGAGCTGGACCAAAGTGATCTAAACAAAAGTGAACCGTGAGCAAAAACCCTCCCCATTCATCCAGGCTTGGGACTGGCTCTGCCATTACACTGATTTGGGTAATGTCAGAGGCTGGGTTAAAAAAATTTTTTTTTTTTTTTTTTTTGGGCTTTTGTATTTTTTTTGTATTTTTTTTTTTTTAATTATTTTTTTTTTGAAAACGCATAAAACACAACCCTAACCATAACGAACCATAACTATTTACAAATATTCCAAAAAATTAAATAAATATTATATATGCGCGCGTGTGTGTGTGTGTATAAATATATAACAAAAATAAGCTGTTTGGCGCAAATCCAAATAAATAAATCTAATAAAAAATCCTATTTAAAAATAAAAATATACTTTACGAAGAGGAAAAACACGCGCTTACGAAAAAAAAATATATACAAAGAACTATATACAGTGTGCAAAAAAAAAAAAAAAATTCCGTGGAAAGGTTCTCACTGCTCTGCCGTCAGGCGCTGCCTTTTTCTCTTAAACGAAACAAAGGTTCGGACAGAGACGGAGATTTCAGTGCAGCGCTTTACATAGCTGTTGTAGGCGGCGGAGTGGCTCAGGTCAGGGCTGAGGTCAATGAGGCCGACCTCCAGATTTGTCCACCTGCTGTTTGTGCTGGCCGGAACCGAGGTGGGTTCTATCCTCTCCACGAGCTGCTCCTCGACCTGTTCCTCTTCCTCCTCCACATCCAGGGGTTCCACTCTCTCCTCCTGGGGAGGCGGACGCGGACGGGCGGGTGTGCTGGGCACGTCTCGTGGCACAACCAGCTTATATGGTATGCTCTCATGAAACCTCCATACAGCGGGGTTCTGGATCAGTAGCAGCCGTGATAGGATGTGCAGATCCTGAAGGTGACGCTGGGACACCGGCATGGAGCGTTCGAGCTCCGCCATCTTACTAAAGCTGACAAAATCTCCATTTTGAATGAGCCCAATGCAGCTGAGGAAGGTCAGGGAGGTGATCGCCCTGTCCTTGGGCATCCCCTTTGGAAGACGCTCCACGCAGCGCTCCAGCCAGGGCATCCCGTGCTCGCGGTACCGCACGAGGTTGCGAGAGTACGACAGCCCGAGCTCGTCTATCCTCGCGCAGATGTCTCCGAGGTAGGAGGCCGCGCGTCCGGCGGCCGACGGTATGTGTGCCGGCTGGTGGAGCTCCACGTAGTCTTTGTTATTCCACTTGGCCTTGAGGTGCCGTTTTTCGTCCCAGTATTTGATGTGCGGAAAGTACTTGTATGGGGCGAGGCCAAGGCTGAGGCAGTGGGCCGGGTCGTACCCCATCGCGGTCACCATTTGCACCGCGCGGCCGAACGTGAGGGGGTACCCGAAGGCTCTCCTGTCCGCCACCTCACGGGCGAACTCTGAGACCGACCGGCAGTCGACCAGCCGGCCGAAAGGAAGGGCCGGGCCTTTGAGGGACTGGCCGGGCAGGGGGGCGTCCCGCTGGTACAGGTCGCACAGGAGGATCCTCGCCATCTGCTCCCCGACGATCTGATGGCCCGCCGCCAGGCTGTCGGTCAGTGGGAAAAGGCGGAGGACTCTGGCCTTCTGGACCTCGTCCTTGGTCCAGGTCTCCAAAGGGGGAGGAGACTCCCCGACGCTGGCGCTGCCTATGGGCCCGAGGCAGAGGAAGCCCCTCATCCTGGTGAGACTGTTCGGGCTGGTGGCGCTCACTCCCAGGGCCCGGCTGAACTGCCGCGTGGAGCGGCACAGCGGCCGGCCGAAGAATAGCTCCTCGGCCGCGAGCTCCAGCTGGAAGGCGCGCCAGCTGTTCTCGTAGCCTCCCATGCCGCGCGCATGGTCCAGGAGGTCGTGGAGGGACCCGCTCAGGTGGCTGGCTACCGCGTGCACCACGTGCTGGAGGCCGACGCCGTCTTGCTGTCGGAAAGGCACAAGCATCGGCACCGTCTCCAGCAGGCGGTCGAGCATAGGCTCTGCGAAGAAATCGGAGGCCGGCATGACCTGGTAAGAACAATAATAATAATAAATTAATAATAAGCGTTATTTATAGCATCGTTGTAGCATCTCGAAGCGCTTCACAGAATAGGAACAAGACACAAAAAACAATTATACATGCAATGCGTTAATGAAAGTAGACAAAAATAAAATGCCTAATAAAACCGTACCAACAACAGTATCGTATCTTTAACGGCATCAACAAATAAGCTTTAACCCTCGAGCCGCACTCACATTACAGCCCTTAATTCCGTGTTTGTGGACAAATGTGGCCAAAAAAAGGGTCTCACGTGGGATCCAATTGTTTGTTGGTTTTTTTTACATTTTTTTTATAAAATGTTAAATATCTTCAATAAAATAAAATAAAAACTATCACTTTATGTTCGTTTTTTTTTTGTTGTTGTTTTATTTCTGATTTGTGTTATTTATGAATTTATTTACCTCTAAAAGCACAACATTTTATATGTAAATTCTGCTTATTTTTATGATAGTTTTAATATTTATTTAACTTGATTTAAAAATAGAATAAAAATCAACCCAGTAAGTTCAGAGAGCTAAAAGCTAAAGATGAAGTGACTTGAAGTGGCGCCACCCTGTGTCTAATGTTGGTATAAAATTAACAAAAAACAATAATATCAATAACCACTAGATGGCTGTAGTACTGAATGGCTGCATATAGGCTAAACTCTATGAACCACTGTATAAAACGAATTTGAGCTCTTAATTTTTTGACTTTATCACATGTTAAAAAAAAATAAAAAATAAATAAATATATATATATATATATATATATATATATATATATATATATAGATAGATAGATAGATAGATAGATAGATAGATATATATATATATATATATATATATATATATATATATATATATATATAAATATATATAAATATATATATATAGATATATATATATATATATATATATATATATATTAGAGCAGGGACTTTAACGCGTTAATTAAGATTAATTAATTACACAAAAAATAACGCTTAAAACATTTTTTTTCCGCATTTTAATCGCACTTATTTTTGCACCGCAGAACGTTTCTCACTGGATGAGTTTCGGCGGACCGATTATACTGGAGCACCAACTAGCGTTCATGACTTCAGACCCACACCTGCAAACTTGTAGTTTTCTTGGTCAATTGGGTCATTTACGTGAATCGCATAGAACCGGAGAGTTTTGTGGGAGGAAGGGTTGTTATTTGAAATAACGAAAATTTCATAATTCGCCGGCGCGACCACAACATTGTCCAACATCAAAGGGGAAACGTAATGCAAGCGGAACGAAACTGCTTGTTATTGTGTGGTTGACGGACCGTTTATCAGTTTGAACCAAAGCAGCGCGAGCCGATCTTGATAAAGCAACACTGTTATTTCGATTAATTAATTACAAAGCCTCTAATTGTTTAGTTTAATTTTTTTAATCGAGTCCCGGCCCTAATATAAATATATATATGTAAATATAAATATATATAAAAATATAAATATATAAAAATATAAATATAAATATAAATATATATATATATATATATATATATATATATATATATATATATATATATATATAAATATATATAAAAATATAAATATATATCTCTGTTAGGTGAGACTATACAAATATACCAAAATATGCTTAGATAAATATGACCATGCTATATAAGAAAAAGACAAAGTATTAAACCATTTATTTCAAACCTAAAAAAACTCAAATTTCAATAACTCAAAATAATTGGTACCAAACGGGTAAGAATATACATAACAATAACCATGACTAGGTTTTTAGACGATCAATAATTTAGGTAGCATATGCAGCATAAACATTATGTTTAGAAGTATCAACAAACCTTGCAGTAGCACTTAGATCTAACTTTGAAGTGTGCCTGTGTGTGTTTGTGTGTGTGTGTGTTTGTGTTTGTAATGTGTGCCCTGGTTTATATTACATTGTGGGGACCAAATGTCCCCATAAGAATAGTAAAACCTGAGATCACCTACATTGTGGGGACCAGCCAGCGGTCCCCACTTTTCAAAAGGCTTATAAATCACACAGGATGAGTTGTTTTGAGAAAGTAAAAATGCAGAATGTTTCCTGTGATGGGTAGGTTTAGGGGTAGGGTTAGTGTAAGGGGACAGAATATACAGTTTGTATGGTATACAAACCATTACGTCTATGGAGAGTCCCCACAAAGATAGTGAACCACTGTGTGTGTGTGTGTGTGTGTGTGTGTGTGTGTGTGTGTGTGTGTGTGTGTGTGTTTGTGTGTGTGTGTGTGTGTGTGTGTGTGTGTGTGTGTGTGTGTGTGTGTGTGTGTGTGTGTGTGATATCAAGTGCTGGTGTGTACAGGGTTAAAAGCTCTGAGAGATTATGAGGTGCCAGATCATGCAAAACCTTATAAGCAAAAGCATGAAGATTTTATTGAAGGTGAAGCACCTCGTGAAATTGGGGCCCGACCAGAAAGACCCCCTCGAACCTGGCGTAGGCCTGGGTCACCGTCTTCGCCGTGAGGTCATCTGCGTGTGCCACGTACCTGCATTGAGACAGAAGATAATACAGTTACTTTAAACAAGGCTTTTCGATGCTCATCTTAGTGTGTGTGTGTGTGTGTGTGTGTGTGTGTGTGTGTGTGTGTGTTTTTTCTTAGTGTTACATTTTTTCCGAATGTTTCGCTATCACATTCGTTCACGATTACTCTCTCTCCGTTACTCTGTAATACAGGTGTAGTTTTATAAACACACGTGCTCTTCTGCATGGATGCCCGACTTACCGGTCCGCTGATGCGTTGATCATCCTCCGGTGTCGCTCATTGTGCATGTCGCACATGGTCACGACACGGCTCACCGGGTGCTTCGCCGCGGCCGGCGTGTGGCAATGTGGGGTCACGGTGTACAGCTGCAAAAAGTTGACCTTGACGTCTTGGCTCAGTATGACGTCCATGAGCCTCGGGTCAACGTCCATGGGTAGGTGGTCGAGGTTACTCTGAAAGTTCGCCGTCTCAGTCATTGAATAAGAGGAGAACAGGGTCCCCCGCTGACCCACCACCTCCTGCAGCCCACAGCGTGACCACAGGAGGCTGATGGTCCCGTCGCTAGAGGGGTGGATGTTGACGGCCACGTGATACGAGATGTCGGCGACTCCCCGCGTGTCGACGAGCCGCCTCAAGTCGAACCACCCACTGTCCCTCTGCCCGAACTTGGTGAGTGTCAGGTAAATACCCATGTCCACGTCAACGTTCACATCTTTGACTGAGCTCATAAAGAGGTCAAGCAGGAACCTCTGGTCGCCGGCCAGGACGTTCATCTTGGTCAGGTTGCCGAGGTCATTCTTCATGATGCTGGCTCTGGCCAAGTCACGCGGCGGCAGGCCCTTCAGCCGGGCGGTGAAATTACTGTAGACGGCGTTGATCATGCCAATGGCATGCGCCTTCGCCATAACTTCGCTCCGGAACATGGGGGCAGTGTTGTTCGGGTCGACCGGCACGCAACTTATGTTTAGAAAGTAGCCACCGTCGACATAGGCCAAAACACTGCCCATCGACCTGCGGAAGGACGTGACGCCCTCAGCTGTGTAGGCGGTCAAGTCCAGGTGCTTCCTGAGAATGTGCCAGTGATTTTTCACCTTGGATGGGTCAACTTTGCCCACAAAGAGGTAGTGGAGCCCAGCTTTAAGGCAGCTCACATCCTCCAGGTGGATGACGACCCCGTCGAAATCATACGAGTACCTCACTACATCGCAGGCCTTGTCTAACACGGTGGGAAATATGGGGATGCGCGGGGAATCCGTACTTAAAAACTCAGACACACTCTGGAACTTTTGAAACTCGGTCACAAGGCCGCGTGTGTTCTCTGCACATGCCACATCGAACGGCTCAAAATCCTCACTGAATAAACCCAAGAAAAAACGCCAATAAACTACATGGTTTGACACACACAAACTATTACACGTCAAAGATTAAACATATATAAACACTCACCTGTCCATTTTTGAAACTTTTCGTCTCTGAGGAGATGGATGATAACGGGTGCAGAACAGACCCCATGCGTGCGCTGGCAGGTGCTTGCCGCCGGTGCTCACGATGCGCGGGTTCAAGGTTTATCGCGGATTCGTATACATAATAAAAGTCCCGATTTTTTAAAAAAATTTACATTAAATTAAAAAAAAAAATTTATGTCAGATTTCAAGAATTTACTGCCATTCACATAGCGTTTCTACTGTATGAGATGTCGTATTTTAAGTTATGCAATGAAATCGCACGTTATAGCGCTGCTATTATTCTTACAGCACTGTAATAACCTAGAAAATAAATATAGGACGATTATTTAAAACAATTTTTAAAACGCTACAATCTATATATATATATATATATATATATATATATATATATATATATATATATACAAATTTTAACCCAACAAATTGTATGTATTTGAACAATTTAGCCTTTAGGAAAAAAAAAAAAAAAAAAAAAAAATATATATATATATATATATATATATATATATATATATATATATATATATATATATATATAAATATATATACAGATTTTAACCCAAGAAATTGTATGTATTTTAACAATTTAGCCTTTAGGAAAAAAAATAAATATCTGTCATTTTTTACCTTCACAGTTCACTTTCATTTCCAGGGACTATTTCTCCATCACTCGGTAATAAAAGTATAGTTTTATAATTACAACATTAATATCGACATCATAAAAATAATAACGGGAAAACAAGATAAAAGTCCCGAATTCACCTTGAGGATTTCATTACGAGTGGATACAAACGTATTGATCCAGCTCATTTAAAATGTGGTGTGCCTGTAGTATCGTTTTATACAATCATGCACATATAATCTTTGAAATCGTTAAGGTTAAATGTTTTAACGTTTACAAATGTATGCTCCATTTACAGCACCTGTCGATCTGTGATGTGACCAGTAGAGGGAGCCAAAGGATGGGGGAATCTTTAAAGCCTGATGCTTTTCTACTGGTAAGTTTAATAGAGGATTGGGAACCATATGCATTGATTGTTTGTTTTATTTTTTATTTATGTTTTATAATCAGTATTACTATTACAGACATTTCGCTCAAACACAAGACTCTGACAACCCAAGTGTTTTTTAAGCATTTAATTTAAGCCTTCAATGATTATTTTTTGTTGTTGTTTGTTTTATTCAAAAAGGTAAAGGATTCACACATGTAAAGTAAAACCAAG
>CM040812.1:34977270-34992270 GCA_022829025.1 Squalius cephalus | reverse complement strand
AGGTAGCCAGCCTCATCACGAAGGCGGCTCAGGATGGCTTTCCCTTCCGCGGCCGTGATGATCCTACCGTGGTAGTCGCAGACCACGTCCCCCTTTGAATAGTGCTGGGTCGCGATGACTCCTGTAATAGGGAAAAAATTACATTTTGAGTTGCTGGACAGACAGAGCTTGCACGTTAGACAAACGTTTCAGGATTCAATTCTAGATCTGGGTGCAGTCAATGGCTGTGGTACAATTATATTTGTATTTTCTGGCCTTCAAAAAATAAATAAATAAATAAAAGCCAAAAGCAGGGATGTACCAATTTACATTTAAAATGAAGTGTTAAATCTCATCATTGAAATATCAAACGAAGTATAGCAATGCCTACATATAGGTGTGGTGCACGAGCTGAAATTTTTTGAAAAACTCAAAGATTGAGGGAGACAGCACACTTGTGTTGCATGCTCTTGATTGTGGTTGATGGTTCACTCAGCACAGCGTCATTTGGATTAAAACTAAATTGAACATGCCAGTAAGACATGAACTGTTACCAGATTAGTACATAAGTGCGGTGCTATTACATAAATACAATATAAAATATGAGAGAGCAATATAATGAATAATGAAAGTGGCAAAAGCTCACACAGTAAATATATACGGCGACTACCAAAGACGAAAGCATCGCACTCGGTCTGGACAAAAGTGGTATCGTTGCATCCCTAACTAAAAGGTGTCCTTACCAAACCCTTTCGGCGGGCCAAAGTCCTTAATGGCGATGCCTGTCCATGACTGCTCGGTGACGTGGCGGATTATAAGAGGGTTGGTCTCCACCCTGCTTCTCGAGGGCGGTTTCCACGCCTCAACAATCTCATGCGGTTGCGGGCAATTGCCGGTCCACCCCTCCGCGGAAATGAGCCGCGCCACTTTTCCGGCCGAAGGTCTGTGCGTGCCAAAGTATCCTGAAAGGCAAAATGACAAGACTTTACTCGTGCGTGTCGTTTGTCACTGTGAGTTAATGTACAGTTAGCGGGTGCCAACGCTGTATTGACTGTTTTGGAGACTTACCGAGAAGGTGCGCTCTCCTGAGGTCATACTGGGACAGGCGCCACTTGTCATAATAGGCGCGGTCTCCTGGGAAACCGCAGCTGGTGCGCTGCACCTTTGACGGAGGCTGGCCTTGAAGGGAGACGGGAAATGCGGAGAGGAACTCGGTGAAACACCGCCGTTGGGGCGCAACCGGCGTCCCCTCATCAGAAGGCATCCTGTGTATAGGTGAGGAAAACAAAGTTTACACCATTACATGATAAACGTGGACAAGATGTTAATACGCTGGGCAAACGGTTTGTGCTATGTCCTAGGTAAACGAAGAGACACATACACGGCCAAGGAGTGCAGCAGCTCGGCCGCGTCAACCAGGTCCTCGTCGCGGACCTCGCCATCGCAGAGGCCAAGGTAGGCGTCGAGGGTGCGCTGCTGCTGTGCGGTGAGCCGTTTAGCCGCCACTCTGACGGCCCTCCGAACGTCGAGGCTCGTCGACGTCTCCAGTTTGTACCTGTAAAAATACAATATAAATGGAAATGTTAATCGTGAAATGACTCTTACTGACAAGATGCAACCGAGAGTATGTATTCACACATGTGCGCGTGGAGGTGTCTGTGCAGGTATTTACATGGCATGAAAGTTATACATGTCTTGGGAGACGCTGTGCACGGCCTGACCGGACCCGGAGACGAAGAGCTTGTTGGATCCTTCCAGTGGTCGGAGACTCTGGTGCCTGATCCTCGCAAAGTAGGTCTGCAGCATCTATGAAAAAAGGGTCATACGGGTTATTACACTTTTTTTTTTTTTCTTTTTTTTTTCTTTCTACCTTTCTCCCAATCGCTAGGTCACACATTTATCAGGGTCACTTTGTCAAAACTATCCACACAGTGAGCACAGCAGAAACCTGTTTTGGGCTAAACTGTGGACCATTTATCAGTGCCATGCCACAAAGTGCATTAGATGACGACATCTTTCGATTTTTACGTGAATTATTTTTGCACTTAGACATCAAAACTTTATGTGAACTGCTGTGCCAAGATGAAATGTCGGTTGGGAGAGCTTTGTGAAGAGTTCTGCAGAAGTGACCCAAGCATGGGGAAATGTGTCGGAGCAAATTAAACCTAACTGTACATACCTAAATGTAAACATGGTGTAGTAAGCAATCTACTACAGTTAATGTCTTAGTGAAACTTACAAATTCCTCGTCCAGAGTCAGCGCTATATTGAGATTGCCAGCGTCTTTCTGGTGACTCCGGAGGACCACTCTGCTCCTGTGGGTGACACGGCCCACCCAATCCGCATCCTGGGAAACATCAAAGGTGTCATTTAAAAAAAACATCGAAGGTGTCATTAAAAAGGAGCGAGTGAGTGAGTGAGTGAGTGGGTGGGTGGTTGTTTGGCTGGGTGGGTGGGTGAGTGAGTTTGTGAGTGATTTTTTTCTTTTGCATGAGCGAGCGTGTGTGCTTGTTTTTGTGATTCATGAGGACACAATTTGTATAATGGCACGACCATTACGACGTAAACATGACATTGCGTGCGTCCTCATTTTTGAAATAGCTTTAAAAACAAATTCAAAATGTAAAAATGCACAATGTTTGCTGTCATGGGTAGGTTTAGACTAGGTGCAGTGTAAGGCCGATATACAGTTTGTACAGTATAAAAACCATTACGCCCATGGAATGTCCTCACTTGGATGGCAAAACAAACCTGAGTGAGTGAGTGAGCGAGCGAGTGTGCGTGTGTGTGTGTGGGAGCTAGAGTATGTGCGTGTGAGTTAATTTGTGAAAGTGTAAACTGGTCAGAATGGATGGACTTACTGTTAGATTTTGCACTGCCATGGGGACCTGCACATGATTGTAGACGAGGACCGCCTCACAGTAATAACGGTACACGGTCTTGCCTCTTCGCGAAATACTGCGGCCCAACTCCAGGTCCCCACGTATTCTATCCGCGTCCCCTTTGGCCACCCGCAAAATGGTCTTACATTGATAAAGACAGCCAGTAGAACGCCTGTTTGGATGAAAGGGGTCAAAACAGACAGGATACTTAAGACGCCACCCTTAAGATTACCTGAGACAAGACAGGTGCATGCCGACAATAATGATGCTATTAGCAAACTTTATTTTGACACGATAAAGTCGCACTGCAAACGATGCTTTGCTGCACTTACTTTTTGCGCTGACCAGATGGGACGACGACAGCAGCGGTGGAGGTGGAAGGGCCGGCCGATGAAGAAGGAGCTTCTTCACTGAGGTCCGGCTGGTTCCTGATGAGGAAGCCTAGCCGAAGAAGCTCCTTCACCATTGCCACCTGGCAACCTCTGTCCGGCAGTAGCCCACATATATGTTCGAAGTCCCAAACCCGGGCGTTCCGCGCCCAGTCTCTGGCGGAAGCCTGGGCTTGATCCGCAGCCGCGGCCCTTTCAGCCGGTGTGCCGTCAGTCAGACACCCACTGGCCAGATGCTCGTAGATGTCGTCCTGCAGCTCCTTACACACCAGGCAGTGGACAACCAACCTTTGAGAGAAAAACACGATACAATACATTACAAAAATTCAAAAAGGAAAAAAATATATAGAAAGAACGATACTCTCATTAAAACGATTCAATTAGATATTAAACATCCAAAATAAAAGAAAACTGTTCACACTTTATATTATGGTGGCCTAAACGTCTAGTCGCGACGTAGATATTAATGAACTTGCGTACGTACATTTTGTTGTTGTTGTTTTGGAGAAAACAGTGATTTGGACACCTATAAGGAGGTTGAAATGTATGAAAAAATCTTAATAGAAAGGTAATAGTTTTTCTGTTGTTGTTGTTGTTGTTGTTGTTGTTGTTGTTTAAGGTGGTTTTATTGTTAGTTTGACCAAGAAAGATGAATTTGCCCAAACCAGTATGTATTTTAAAAATATATGACCAAAGAACATAAAAGTGCCCGAATTGTCACCCAATTACATCTGTAATCAGGGGTTCAACCGCGAAGTGACCATATACTGTTATTTTTTTAGGATTATTATTATTATTATTATTATTATTATTATTATTATTATTATTATTTTATATTGCATGCACAAAGCAGAAACTTCTAAAAACCGTAGTTGGCATGAAGTCCTTGAACCCCATTAATTGCTGATTGCAGCTATATTTCATTTTTGTAATTACATGTATTATTATTACGCTGTTGACCCATCCCTTAAACCTCAAACACCATCCCCCACCCCCAACCCCAATAGCTGGAAAAAGTGTTTACCAATAAAATGTGAAGAAAACTAGTACATTGTACTTTTTTTTATTTTTATTATTGGTTCGTGTCACTTTATTTCGTGTCAGTAAATAGTAGTTAAGGCCACCAAATATAAAGTTGGTCCAGAAAACACGTCGGTCATTAAAACGGACAAAAACGCTGAGTCATTTACACAGAGTTGAACATTTTAGATTAAAGTCGCACCGGTCACTGACACGGAGTTAATTAACAACTGTGTTGTTACAACGTCAATGTTAGACATCAGAGTTGAAAGAAATGTATTAATTTTGCTCATTTTACACGAAGTTAGTTAACACCTATAGGTTGTCGGAGAAAAGCTTTTTGAACGTCCATAATGCAAAAAAATAAAATAAAATAATAATAATAAATAAAAAATAAATAAATAAAAACATAAATAAAACGAGTTAAAGAATAAACACAAACCTTTCCATTTCTTTGATCACTTTTGTTCTTCCCTTTTTTCCTCTTGCTCCGTTACAAAAGCACCTGTTTCACTGACAATTCGACGATCTCTGCAAAGGTGCGCGTCTTTTTTTTTCAAAATAAAAGTCCCGATATCAGAATGCAAAGCTTCAAACGAAAAAGTTAAAGGACTTTTTTGATCTGTTCACTTTCAATTGTAATCCTTTTGCTTAACATGAACTGATCATGAACTCCGCGTATACAGAATGTATTAATATTTGTTATTGTTAATTACAACAATTACTAATAATTTATTATTAGTAATTGTCCCCCCCCCCACACACACACACACAAAAGTCCCAGTTTCAGAATGCTTCTCGCTAAAGCTAAAGGACAAATTGTTATATTTCTTTAGTTTACTTGTTTGTTTACGGAAATGTCAAATAAATGAAATCATGTTTACATTACACCGTTTTAGAAACGTTGCTCTGTTTACTTTATCTGTTTATATATATATATATATATATATATATATATATATATATATATGTATATATATATATGTATATATATATATATATATATGTATATATATATATATATATATTTATATATATATATATATATATATATATATATATATATATTGTGTTAGATGATGTATTAACTCATGTTTCATAAATGAACCTGATTGAAAAGTGATAACAATGAATGTTATTATGACTGTCTATGTCATTCATAATAAACTAAAGTTATAAACACTTGATTATAGACTGATTGATTTATTGTTTGTTTATGACTACATTTAGTTTGAGGAAAACCTCTAAATCTAACATTATAAATTAAAAGTACACATTTTTAAAAATGACAAATGTTTAAAATGCATGAATGTTATATGTGTGACATTTATGGTTATGCGTATTACATGTATAATTATCTCTATAGCCTTTACAAAGAATGAATGTCATAAATGCTCATTTATTGAGTTATTCACACAGAAAAAAAAAAGGATTCACACAGGTAAACAACAGGTTTATTTGCAGAAAGGATGTCCATCGCAACGATGCCAGCAGGTAAAGTGAGTGAGTGTGATGATACCTGTCTTGTGCTCTCCTTGTCTTGTGTGGTAGTTTTTCTTGTTTATTGTTTGTTTTTGACTACATTTAGTTTGGGGAAAACCTCAAAATGTAACGTTATAAATTAAAAGTACACATTTTTAAAAATGACAAATGTTTAAAATGCATGAATGTTATATGTGTGACATTTATGGTTATGCGTATTACATGTATAATTATCTCTATAGCCTTTACAAAGAATGAATGTCATAAATGCTCATTTATTGAGTTATTCACACAGAAAAAAAAAAAAAGGATTCACACAGGTAATCAACAGGTTTATTTGCAGAAAGGATGTCCATCGCAACGATGCCAGCAGGTAAAGTGAGTGAGTGTGATGATACCTGTCTTGTGCTCTCCTTGTCTTGTGTGGTAGTTTTTCTTGTTTATTAGTCTCCCCAGGTGTTTCTGATTAACCATGCCCCCTTGTTATCTAGTGTAGCTGCCCTGGATTTACCTGTTTGTGTCATTAAAGTAGTGCTTGCACATTTGGATTCTCTCTCGGCTTCGTACTTACCTCATCGTTACAGTGAGTGTCCGGGCTGGACGTGTGGTGATTGGTGACACAGGATTACTGAGCTGGACCAAAGTGATCTAAACAAAAGTGAACCGTGAGCAAAAACCCTCCCCATTCATCCAGGCTTGGGACTGGCTCTGCCATTACACTGATTTGGGTAATGTCAGAGGCTGGGTTAAAAAAATTTTTTTTTTTTTTTTTTTTGGGCTTTTGTATTTTTTTTGTATTTTTTTTTTTTTAATTATTTTTTTTTTGAAAACGCATAAAACACAACCCTAACCATAACGAACCATAACTATTTACAAATATTCCAAAAAATTAAATAAATATTATATATGCGCGCGTGTGTGTGTGTGTATAAATATATAACAAAAATAAGCTGTTTGGCGCAAATCCAAATAAATAAATCTAATAAAAAATCCTATTTAAAAATAAAAATATACTTTACGAAGAGGAAAAACACGCGCTTACGAAAAAAAAATATATACAAAGAACTATATACAGTGTGCAAAAAAAAAAAAAAAATTCCGTGGAAAGGTTCTCACTGCTCTGCCGTCAGGCGCTGCCTTTTTCTCTTAAACGAAACAAAGGTTCGGACAGAGACGGAGATTTCAGTGCAGCGCTTTACATAGCTGTTGTAGGCGGCGGAGTGGCTCAGGTCAGGGCTGAGGTCAATGAGGCCGACCTCCAGATTTGTCCACCTGCTGTTTGTGCTGGCCGGAACCGAGGTGGGTTCTATCCTCTCCACGAGCTGCTCCTCGACCTGTTCCTCTTCCTCCTCCACATCCAGGGGTTCCACTCTCTCCTCCTGGGGAGGCGGACGCGGACGGGCGGGTGTGCTGGGCACGTCTCGTGGCACAACCAGCTTATATGGTATGCTCTCATGAAACCTCCATACAGCGGGGTTCTGGATCAGTAGCAGCCGTGATAGGATGTGCAGATCCTGAAGGTGACGCTGGGACACCGGCATGGAGCGTTCGAGCTCCGCCATCTTACTAAAGCTGACAAAATCTCCATTTTGAATGAGCCCAATGCAGCTGAGGAAGGTCAGGGAGGTGATCGCCCTGTCCTTGGGCATCCCCTTTGGAAGACGCTCCACGCAGCGCTCCAGCCAGGGCATCCCGTGCTCGCGGTACCGCACGAGGTTGCGAGAGTACGACAGCCCGAGCTCGTCTATCCTCGCGCAGATGTCTCCGAGGTAGGAGGCCGCGCGTCCGGCGGCCGACGGTATGTGTGCCGGCTGGTGGAGCTCCACGTAGTCTTTGTTATTCCACTTGGCCTTGAGGTGCCGTTTTTCGTCCCAGTATTTGATGTGCGGAAAGTACTTGTATGGGGCGAGGCCAAGGCTGAGGCAGTGGGCCGGGTCGTACCCCATCGCGGTCACCATTTGCACCGCGCGGCCGAACGTGAGGGGGTACCCGAAGGCTCTCCTGTCCGCCACCTCACGGGCGAACTCTGAGACCGACCGGCAGTCGACCAGCCGGCCGAAAGGAAGGGCCGGGCCTTTGAGGGACTGGCCGGGCAGGGGGGCGTCCCGCTGGTACAGGTCGCACAGGAGGATCCTCGCCATCTGCTCCCCGACGATCTGATGGCCCGCCGCCAGGCTGTCGGTCAGTGGGAAAAGGCGGAGGACTCTGGCCTTCTGGACCTCGTCCTTGGTCCAGGTCTCCAAAGGGGGAGGAGACTCCCCGACGCTGGCGCTGCCTATGGGCCCGAGGCAGAGGAAGCCCCTCATCCTGGTGAGACTGTTCGGGCTGGTGGCGCTCACTCCCAGGGCCCGGCTGAACTGCCGCGTGGAGCGGCACAGCGGCCGGCCGAAGAATAGCTCCTCGGCCGCGAGCTCCAGCTGGAAGGCGCGCCAGCTGTTCTCGTAGCCTCCCATGCCGCGCGCATGGTCCAGGAGGTCGTGGAGGGACCCGCTCAGGTGGCTGGCTACCGCGTGCACCACGTGCTGGAGGCCGACGCCGTCTTGCTGTCGGAAAGGCACAAGCATCGGCACCGTCTCCAGCAGGCGGTCGAGCATAGGCTCTGCGAAGAAATCGGAGGCCGGCATGACCTGGTAAGAACAATAATAATAATAAATTAATAATAAGCGTTATTTATAGCATCGTTGTAGCATCTCGAAGCGCTTCACAGAATAGGAACAAGACACAAAATACAATTATACATGCAATGCGTTAATGAAAGTAGACAAAAATAAAATGCCTAATAAAACCGTACCAACAACAGTATCGTATCTTTAACGGCATCAACAAATAAGCTTTAACCCTCGAGCCGCACTCACATTACAGCCCTTAATTCCGTGTTTGTGGACAAATGTGGCCAAAAAAAGGGTCTCACGTGGGATCCAATTGTTTGTTGGTTTTTTTTACATTTTTTTTATAAAATGTTAAATATCTTCAATAAAATAAAATAAAAACTATCACTTTATGTTCGTTTTTTTTTTGTTGTTGTTTTATTTCTGATTTGTGTTATTTATGAATTTATTTACCTCTAAAAGCACAACATTTTATATGTAAATTCTGCTTATTTTTATGATAGTTTTAATATTTATTTAACTTGATTTAAAAATAGAATAAAAATCAACCCAGTAAGTTCAGAGAGCTAAAAGCTAAAGATGAAGTGACTTGAAGTGGCGCCACCCTGTGTCTAATGTTGGTATAAAATTAACAAAAAACAATAATATCAATAACCACTAGATGGCTGTAGTACTGAATGGCTGCATATAGGCTAAACTCTATGAACCACTGTATAAAACGAATTTGAGCTCTTAATTTTTTGACTTTATCACATGTTAAAAAAAAATAAAAAATAAATAAATATATATATATATATATATATATATATATATATATATATATAGATAGATAGATAGATATATATATATATATATATATATATATATATATATATATATATATATATATATATAAATATATATAAATATATATATATAGATATATATATATATATATATATATATATATATTAGAGCAGGGACTTTAACGCGTTAATTAAGATTAATTAATTACACAAAAAATAACGCTTAAAACATTTTTTTTCCGCATTTTAATCGCACTTATTTTTGCACCGCAGAACGTTTCTCACTGGATGAGTTTCGGCGGACCGATTATACTGGAGCACCAACTAGCGTTCATGACTTCAGACCCACACCTGCAAACTTGTAGTTTTCTTGGTCAATTGGGTCATTTACGTGAATCGCATAGAACCGGAGAGTTTTGTGGGAGGAAGGGTTGTTATTTGAAATAACGAAAATTTCATAATTCGCCGGCGCGACCACAACATTGTCCAACATCAAAGGGGAAACGTAATGCAAGCGGAACGAAACTGCTTGTTATTGTGTGGTTGACGGACCGTTTATCAGTTTGAACCAAAGCAGCGCGAGCCGATCTTGATAAAGCAACACTGTTATTTCGATTAATTAATTACAAAGCCTCTAATTGTTTAGTTTAATTTTTTTAATCGAGTCCCGGCCCTAATATAAATATATATATGTAAATATAAATATATATAAAAATATAAATATATAAAAATATAAATATAAATATAAATATATATATATATATATATATATATATATATATATATATATATATATATATAAATATATATAAAAATATAAATATATATCTCTGTTAGGTGAGACTATACAAATATACCAAAATATGCTTAGATAAATATGACCATGCTATATAAGAAAAAGACAAAGTATTAAACCATTTATTTCAAACCTAAAAAAACTCAAATTTCAATAACTCAAAATAATTGGTACCAAACGGGTAAGAATATACATAACAATAACCATGACTAGGTTTTTAGACGATCAATAATTTAGGTAGCATATGCAGCATAAACATTATGTTTAGAAGTATCAACAAACCTTGCAGTAGCACTTAGATCTAACTTTGAAGTGTGCCTGTGTGTGTTTGTGTGTGTGTGTGTTTGTGTTTGTAATGTGTGCCCTGGTTTATATTACATTGTGGGGACCAAATGTCCCCATAAGAATAGTAAAACCTGAGATCACCTACATTGTGGGGACCAGCCAGCGGTCCCCACTTTTCAAAAGGCTTATAAATCACACAGGATGAGTTGTTTTGAGAAAGTAAAAATGCAGAATGTTTCCTGTGATGGGTAGGTTTAGGGGTAGGGTTAGTGTAAGGGGACAGAATATACAGTTTGTATGGTATACAAACCATTACGTCTATGGAGAGTCCCCACAAAGATAGTGAACCACTGTGTGTGTGTGTGTGTGTGTGTGTGTGTGTGTGTGTGTGTGTGTGTGTGTGTGTTTGTGTGTGTGTGTGTGTGTGTGTGTGTGTGTGTGTGTGTGTGTGTGTGTGTGTGTGTGTGTGTGATATCAAGTGCTGGTGTGTACAGGGTTAAAAGCTCTGAGAGATTATGAGGTGCCAGATCATGCAAAACCTTATAAGCAAAAGCATGAAGATTTTATTGAAGGTGAAGCACCTCGTGAAATTGGGGCCCGACCAGAAAGACCCCCTCGAACCTGGCGTAGGCCTGGGTCACCGTCTTCGCCGTGAGGTCATCTGCGTGTGCCACGTACCTGCATTGAGACAGAAGATAATACAGTTACTTTAAACAAGGCTTTTCGATGCTCATCTTAGTGTGTGTGTGTGTGTGTGTGTGTGTGTGTGTGTGTGTGTGTGTTTTTTCTTAGTGTTACATTTTTTCCGAATGTTTCGCTATCACATTCGTTCACGATTACTCTCTCTCCGTTACTCTGTAATACAGGTGTAGTTTTATAAACACACGTGCTCTTCTGCATGGATGCCCGACTTACCGGTCCGCTGATGCGTTGATCATCCTCCGGTGTCGCTCATTGTGCATGTCGCACATGGTCACGACACGGCTCACCGGGTGCTTCGCCGCGGCCGGCGTGTGGCAATGTGGGGTCACGGTGTACAGCTGCAAAAAGTTGACCTTGACGTCTTGGCTCAGTATGACGTCCATGAGCCTCGGGTCAACGTCCATGGGTAGGTGGTCGAGGTTACTCTGAAAGTTCGCCGTCTCAGTCATTGAATAAGAGGAGAACAGGGTCCCCCGCTGACCCACCACCTCCTGCAGCCCACAGCGTGACCACAGGAGGCTGATGGTCCCGTCGCTAGAGGGGTGGATGTTGACGGCCACGTGATACGAGATGTCGGCGACTCCCCGCGTGTCGACGAGCCGCCTCAAGTCGAACCACCCACTGTCCCTCTGCCCGAACTTGGTGAGTGTCAGGTAAATACCCATGTCCACGTCAACGTTCACATCTTTGACTGAGCTCATAAAGAGGTCAAGCAGGAACCTCTGGTCGCCGGCCAGGACGTTCATCTTGGTCAGGTTGCCGAGGTCATTCTTCATGATGCTGGCTCTGGCCAAGTCACGCGGCGGCAGGCCCTTCAGCCGGGCGGTGAAATTACTGTAGACGGCGTTGATCATGCCAATGGCATGCGCCTTCGCCATAACTTCGCTCCGGAACATGGGGGCAGTGTTGTTCGGGTCGACCGGCACGCAACTTATGTTTAGAAAGTAGCCACCGTCGACATAGGCCAAAACACTGCCCATCGACCTGCGGAAGGACGTGACGCCCTCAGCTGTGTAGGCGGTCAAGTCCAGGTGCTTCCTGAGAATGTGCCAGTGATTTTTCACCTTGGATGGGTCAACTTTGCCCACAAAGAGGTAGTGGAGCCCAGCTTTAAGGCAGCTCACATCCTCCAGGTGGATGACGACCCCGTCGAAATCATACGAGTACCTCACTACATCGCAGGCCTTGTCTAACACGGTGGGAAATATGGGGATGCGCGGGGAATCCGTACTTAAAAACTCAGACACACTCTGGAACTTTTGAAACTCGGTCACAAGGCCGCGTGTGTTCTCTGCACATGCCACATCGAACGGCTCAAAATCCTCACTGAATAAACCCAAGAAAAAACGCCAATAAACTACATGGTTTGACACACACAAACTATTACACGTCAAAGATTAAACATATATAAACACTCACCTGTCCATTTTTGAAACTTTTCGTCTCTGAGGAGATGGATGATAACGGGTGCAGAACAGACCCCATGCGTGCGCTGGCAGGTGCTTGCCGCCGGTGCTCACGATGCGCGGGTTCAAGGTTTATCGCGGATTCGTATACATAATAAAAGTCCCGATTTTTTAAAAAAATTTACATTAAATTAAAAAAAAAAATTTATGTCAGATTTCAAGAATTTACTGCCATTCACATAGCGTTTCTACTGTATGAGATGTCGTATTTTAAGTTATGCAATGAAATCGCACGTTATAGCGCTGCTATTATTCTTACAGCACTGTAATAACCTAGAAAATAAATATAGGACGATTATTTAAAACAATTTTTAAAACGCTACAATCTATATATATATATATATATATATATATATATATATATATATATATATACAAATTTTAACCCAACAAATTGTATGTATTTGAACAATTTAGCCTTTAGGAAAAAAAAAAAAAAAAAAAAAAAAATATATATATATATATATATATATATATATATATATATATATATATATATATATATATATATAAATATATATACAGATTTTAACCCAAGAAATTGTATGTATTTTAACAATTTAGCCTTTAGGAAAAAAAATAAATATCTGTCATTTTTTACCTTCACAGTTCACTTTCATTTCCAGGGACTATTTCTCCATCACTCGGTAATAAAAGTATAGTTTTATAATTACAACATTAATATCGACATCATAAAAATAATAACGGGAAAACAAGATAAAAGTCCCGAATTCACCTTGAGGATTTCATTACGAGTGGATACAAACGTATTGATCCAGCTCATTTAAAATGTGGTGTGCCTGTAGTATCGTTTTATACAATCATGCACATATAATCTTTGAAATCGTTAAGGTTAAATGTTTTAACGTTTACAAATGTATGCTCCATTTACAGCACCTGTCGATCTGTGATGTGACCAGTAGAGGGAGCCAAAGGATGGGGGAATCTTTAAAGCCTGATGCTTTTCTACTGGTAAGTTTAATAGAGGATTGGGAACCATATGCATTGATTGTTTGTTTTATTTTTTATTTATGTTTTATAATCAGTATTACTATTACAGACATTTCGCTCAAACACAAGACTCTGACAACCCAAGTGTTTTTTAAGCATTTAATTTAAGCCTTCAATGATTATTTTTTGTTGTTGTTTGTTTTATTCAAAAAGGTAAAGGATTCACACATGTAAAGTAAAACCAAGTCCCAGACACCCATTCGAATCTTTTTTATTTTTTTTTATTTTTTTATTTTATTATCAATATTACTAGGGTGCTCTGACAGTACTCTTTAATACAACTATGTACATAGAATCCGTGATATTCCTGAGTATTGTTATATGTTAAAACATTTATAAACGTTACCTATAAGTATTTATAACATTTTACAATAATTTAATCTTATAAATGCTAATTTCTTCATTTTATTTACAAAGGTAAAAGGATTCACACAGGGAAAGTATAAAATCGCAACAATGGAAGCATATATATTATATATTATATATATTATACGTTATATATATATATATATTATATATATTATACGTTTTATATATATATATATATATATATATATATATATATATATATAATTTATTCCTGTGATCAAAGCTGAATTTTCAGCATCATTACTCCAGTCTTCAGTGTCACATGATCCTTCAGAAATCATTCTAATATGATGATTTGATGCACAAGAAACATTCATTATTATTATCACTGTGTTTCAAGCACTCACATGGACAGTTACATCCACATCTACCCAAGTCCAAACCACCAAAAGTCTAAAACCATCTATACATCCCTAGGAATAGAAAACTGACCTTTGACCCCATAACTGATAAAAAAAACTATATCTATCTGTCTGTCTGTCTGTCTGTCTGTCTGTCTGTCTGTCTATCTATCTGTCTATCTGTCTGTCTATCTATCTATCTATCTATCTATCTGTCTATCTGTCTGTCTGTCTGTCTGTCTGTCTGTCTGTCTATCTATCTATCTATCTATCTATCTATCTATCTATCTATCTATCTATCTATCTATCTATCTATCTATCTATCTATCTGTCTGTCTGTCTGTCTGTCTGTCTGTCTGTCTGTCTGTCTGTCTGTCTGTCTGTCTGTCTGTCTGTCTGTTTGTCTGTCTGTCTGTAGTGGGCACCGGCGGGTGCAGTAACATTGCTCGGAACCTGGTGGCGCTAGAGGGACGTTACTGAGCCCATTGGATCGGGCCTGGCCGGATTAGTATATGTACAAGACTTGAGCTCTGTTGGTGCAAAAAAAAGGTGGGTGCAGTTCAGTATCTCACTGCCTGGTGGCGCTAGAGAGCCCAAACTTGGTGCAGTCGACTCCCCGCCCCCTAATTAGCGTACACACCAAGTTTCAGCTCTCTAACACCTACAGAACTCGAAAACACCATGGGGGTGCAGTTGGATACAGGTGCACTCTTCGCTTTTTCACATATAACCTAACAAGCCCCACCCACAAAACAACCCTACCCACTTAAGCCCCACCCCCTCAACCCCACCCAAACAAACACCACCCAAAATCAACTATAACACAAACCACCAAAAGTCTAAGAAAACTGACCTTTGACCCCATAGCTGATAAAAAAACTATA
>CM040812.1:34954770-34969770 GCA_022829025.1 Squalius cephalus | reverse complement strand
CCGGTCCACCCCTCCGCGGAAATGAGCCGCGCCACTTTTCCGGCCGAAGGTCTGTGCGTGCCAAAGTATCCTGAAAGGCAAAATGACAAGACTTTACTCGTGCGTGTCGTTTGTCACTGTGAGTTAATGTACAGTTAGCGGGTGCCAACGCTGTATTGACTGTTTTGGAGACTTACCGAGAAGGTGCGCTCTCCTGAGGTCATACTGGGACAGGCGCCACTTGTCATAATAGGCGCGGTCTCCTGGGAAACCGCAGCTGGTGCGCTGCACCTTTGACGGAGGCTGGCCTTGAAGGGAGACGGGAAATGCGGAGAGGAACTCGGTGAAACACCGCCGTTGGGGCGCAACCGGCGTCCCCTCATCAGAAGGCATCCTGTGTATAGGTGAGGAAAACAAAGTTTACACCATTACATGATAAACGTGGACAAGATGTTAATACGCTGGGCAAACGGTTTGTGCTATGTCCTAGGTAAACGAAGAGACACATACACGGCCAAGGAGTGCAGCAGCTCGGCCGCGTCAACCAGGTCCTCGTCGCGGACCTCGCCATCGCAGAGGCCAAGGTAGGCGTCGAGGGTGCGCTGCTGCTGTGCGGTGAGCCGTTTAGCCGCCACTCTGACGGCCCTCCGAACGTCGAGGCTCGTCGACGTCTCCAGTTTGTACCTGTAAAAATACAATATAAATGGAAATGTTAATCGTGAAATGACTCTTACTGACAAGATGCAACCGAGAGTATGTATTCACACATGTGCGCGTGGAGGTGTCTGTGCAGGTATTTACATGGCATGAAAGTTATACATGTCTTGGGAGACGCTGTGCACGGCCTGACCGGACCCGGAGACGAAGAGCTTGTTGGATCCTTCCAGTGGTCGGAGACTCTGGTGCCTGATCCTCGCAAAGTAGGTCTGCAGCATCTATGAAAAAAGGGTCATACGGGTTATTACACTTTTTTTTTTTTTCTTTTTTTTTTCTTTCTACCTTTCTCCCAATCGCTAGGTCACACATTTATCAGGGTCACTTTGTCAAAACTATCCACACAGTGAGCACAGCAGAAACCTGTTTTGGGCTAAACTGTGGACCATTTATCAGTGCCATGCCACAAAGTGCATTAGATGACGACATCTTTCGATTTTTACGTGAATTATTTTTGCACTTAGACATCAAAACTTTATGTGAACTGCTGTGCCAAGATGAAATGTCGGTTGGGAGAGCTTTGTGAAGAGTTCTGCAGAAGTGACCCAAGCATGGGGAAATGTGTCGGAGCAAATTAAACCTAACTGTACATACCTAAATGTAAACATGGTGTAGTAAGCAATCTACTACAGTTAATGTCTTAGTGAAACTTACAAATTCCTCGTCCAGAGTCAGCGCTATATTGAGATTGCCAGCGTCTTTCTGGTGACTCCGGAGGACCACTCTGCTCCTGTGGGTGACACGGCCCACCCAATCCGCATCCTGGGAAACATCAAAGGTGTCATTTAAAAAAAACATCGAAGGTGTCATTAAAAAGGAGCGAGTGAGTGAGTGAGTGAGTGGGTGGGTGGTTGTTTGGCTGGGTGGGTGGGTGAGTGAGTTTGTGAGTGATTTTTTTCTTTTGCATGAGCGAGCGTGTGTGCTTGTTTTTGTGATTCATGAGGACACAATTTGTATAATGGCACGACCATTACGACGTAAACATGACATTGCGTGCGTCCTCATTTTTGAAATAGCTTTAAAAACAAATTCAAAATGTAAAAATGCACAATGTTTGCTGTCATGGGTAGGTTTAGACTAGGTGCAGTGTAAGGCCGATATACAGTTTGTACAGTATAAAAACCATTACGCCCATGGAATGTCCTCACTTGGATGGCAAAACAAACCTGAGTGAGTGAGTGAGCGAGCGAGTGTGCGTGTGTGTGTGTGGGAGCTAGAGTATGTGCGTGTGAGTTAATTTGTGAAAGTGTAAACTGGTCAGAATGGATGGACTTACTGTTAGATTTTGCACTGCCATGGGGACCTGCACATGATTGTAGACGAGGACCGCCTCACAGTAATAACGGTACACGGTCTTGCCTCTTCGCGAAATACTGCGGCCCAACTCCAGGTCCCCACGTATTCTATCCGCGTCCCCTTTGGCCACCCGCAAAATGGTCTTACATTGATAAAGACAGCCAGTAGAACGCCTGTTTGGATGAAAGGGGTCAAAACAGACAGGATACTTAAGACGCCACCCTTAAGATTACCTGAGACAAGACAGGTGCATGCCGACAATAATGATGCTATTAGCAAACTTTATTTTGACACGATAAAGTCGCACTGCAAACGATGCTTTGCTGCACTTACTTTTTGCGCTGACCAGATGGGACGACGACAGCAGCGGTGGAGGTGGAAGGGCCGGCCGATGAAGAAGGAGCTTCTTCACTGAGGTCCGGCTGGTTCCTGATGAGGAAGCCTAGCCGAAGAAGCTCCTTCACCATTGCCACCTGGCAACCTCTGTCCGGCAGTAGCCCACATATATGTTCGAAGTCCCAAACCCGGGCGTTCCGCGCCCAGTCTCTGGCGGAAGCCTGGGCTTGATCCGCAGCCGCGGCCCTTTCAGCCGGTGTGCCGTCAGTCAGACACCCACTGGCCAGATGCTCGTAGATGTCGTCCTGCAGCTCCTTACACACCAGGCAGTGGACAACCAACCTTTGAGAGAAAAACACGATACAATACATTACAAAAATTCAAAAAGGAAAAAAATATATAGAAAGAACGATACTCTCATTAAAACGATTCAATTAGATATTAAACATCCAAAATAAAAGAAAACTGTTCACACTTTATATTATGGTGGCCTAAACGTCTAGTCGCGACGTAGATATTAATGAACTTGCGTACGTACATTTTGTTGTTGTTGTTTTGGAGAAAACAGTGATTTGGACACCTATAAGGAGGTTGAAATGTATGAAAAAATCTTAATAGAAAGGTAATAGTTTTTCTGTTGTTGTTGTTGTTGTTGTTGTTGTTGTTGTTTAAGGTGGTTTTATTGTTAGTTTGACCAAGAAAGATGAATTTGCCCAAACCAGTATGTATTTTAAAAATATATGACCAAAGAACATAAAAGTGCCCGAATTGTCACCCAATTACATCTGTAATCAGGGGTTCAACCGCGAAGTGACCATATACTGTTATTTTTTTAGGATTATTATTATTATTATTATTATTATTATTATTATTATTATTATTATTTTATATTGCATGCACAAAGCAGAAACTTCTAAAAACCGTAGTTGGCATGAAGTCCTTGAACCCCATTAATTGCTGATTGCAGCTATATTTCATTTTTGTAATTACATGTATTATTATTACGCTGTTGACCCATCCCTTAAACCTCAAACACCATCCCCCACCCCCAACCCCAATAGCTGGAAAAAGTGTTTACCAATAAAATGTGAAGAAAACTAGTACATTGTACTTTTTTTTATTTTTATTATTGGTTCGTGTCACTTTATTTCGTGTCAGTAAATAGTAGTTAAGGCCACCAAATATAAAGTTGGTCCAGAAAACACGTCGGTCATTAAAACGGACAAAAACGCTGAGTCATTTACACAGAGTTGAACATTTTAGATTAAAGTCGCACCGGTCACTGACACGGAGTTAATTAACAACTGTGTTGTTACAACGTCAATGTTAGACATCAGAGTTGAAAGAAATGTATTAATTTTGCTCATTTTACACGAAGTTAGTTAACACCTATAGGTTGTCGGAGAAAAGCTTTTTGAACGTCCATAATGCAAAAAAATAAAATAAAATAATAATAATAAATAAAAAATAAATAAATAAAAACATAAATAAAACGAGTTAAAGAATAAACACAAACCTTTCCATTTCTTTGATCACTTTTGTTCTTCCCTTTTTTCCTCTTGCTCCGTTACAAAAGCACCTGTTTCACTGACAATTCGACGATCTCTGCAAAGGTGCGCGTCTTTTTTTTTCAAAATAAAAGTCCCGATATCAGAATGCAAAGCTTCAAACGAAAAAGTTAAAGGACTTTTTTGATCTGTTCACTTTCAATTGTAATCCTTTTGCTTAACATGAACTGATCATGAACTCCGCGTATACAGAATGTATTAATATTTGTTATTGTTAATTACAACAATTACTAATAATTTATTATTAGTAATTGTCCCCCCCCCCACACACACACACACAAAAGTCCCAGTTTCAGAATGCTTCTCGCTAAAGCTAAAGGACAAATTGTTATATTTCTTTAGTTTACTTGTTTGTTTACGGAAATGTCAAATAAATGAAATCATGTTTACATTACACCGTTTTAGAAACGTTGCTCTGTTTACTTTATCTGTTTATATATATATATATATATATATATATATATATATATATATATGTATATATATATATGTATATATATATATATATATATGTATATATATATATATATATATTTATATATATATATATATATATATATATATATATATATATTGTGTTAGATGATGTATTAACTCATGTTTCATAAATGAACCTGATTGAAAAGTGATAACAATGAATGTTATTATGACTGTCTATGTCATTCATAATAAACTAAAGTTATAAACACTTGATTATAGACTGATTGATTTATTGTTTGTTTATGACTACATTTAGTTTGAGGAAAACCTCTAAATCTAACATTATAAATTAAAAGTACACATTTTTAAAAATGACAAATGTTTAAAATGCATGAATGTTATATGTGTGACATTTATGGTTATGCGTATTACATGTATAATTATCTCTATAGCCTTTACAAAGAATGAATGTCATAAATGCTCATTTATTGAGTTATTCACACAGAAAAAAAAAAGGATTCACACAGGTAAACAACAGGTTTATTTGCAGAAAGGATGTCCATCGCAACGATGCCAGCAGGTAAAGTGAGTGAGTGTGATGATACCTGTCTTGTGCTCTCCTTGTCTTGTGTGGTAGTTTTTCTTGTTTATTGTTTGTTTTTGACTACATTTAGTTTGGGGAAAACCTCAAAATGTAACGTTATAAATTAAAAGTACACATTTTTAAAAATGACAAATGTTTAAAATGCATGAATGTTATATGTGTGACATTTATGGTTATGCGTATTACATGTATAATTATCTCTATAGCCTTTACAAAGAATGAATGTCATAAATGCTCATTTATTGAGTTATTCACACAGAAAAAAAAAAAAAGGATTCACACAGGTAATCAACAGGTTTATTTGCAGAAAGGATGTCCATCGCAACGATGCCAGCAGGTAAAGTGAGTGAGTGTGATGATACCTGTCTTGTGCTCTCCTTGTCTTGTGTGGTAGTTTTTCTTGTTTATTAGTCTCCCCAGGTGTTTCTGATTAACCATGCCCCCTTGTTATCTAGTGTAGCTGCCCTGGATTTACCTGTTTGTGTCATTAAAGTAGTGCTTGCACATTTGGATTCTCTCTCGGCTTCGTACTTACCTCATCGTTACAGTGAGTGTCCGGGCTGGACGTGTGGTGATTGGTGACACAGGATTACTGAGCTGGACCAAAGTGATCTAAACAAAAGTGAACCGTGAGCAAAAACCCTCCCCATTCATCCAGGCTTGGGACTGGCTCTGCCATTACACTGATTTGGGTAATGTCAGAGGCTGGGTTAAAAAAATTTTTTTTTTTTTTTTTTTTGGGCTTTTGTATTTTTTTTGTATTTTTTTTTTTTTAATTATTTTTTTTTTGAAAACGCATAAAACACAACCCTAACCATAACGAACCATAACTATTTACAAATATTCCAAAAAATTAAATAAATATTATATATGCGCGCGTGTGTGTGTGTGTATAAATATATAACAAAAATAAGCTGTTTGGCGCAAATCCAAATAAATAAATCTAATAAAAAATCCTATTTAAAAATAAAAATATACTTTACGAAGAGGAAAAACACGCGCTTACGAAAAAAAAATATATACAAAGAACTATATACAGTGTGCAAAAAAAAAAAAAAAATTCCGTGGAAAGGTTCTCACTGCTCTGCCGTCAGGCGCTGCCTTTTTCTCTTAAACGAAACAAAGGTTCGGACAGAGACGGAGATTTCAGTGCAGCGCTTTACATAGCTGTTGTAGGCGGCGGAGTGGCTCAGGTCAGGGCTGAGGTCAATGAGGCCGACCTCCAGATTTGTCCACCTGCTGTTTGTGCTGGCCGGAACCGAGGTGGGTTCTATCCTCTCCACGAGCTGCTCCTCGACCTGTTCCTCTTCCTCCTCCACATCCAGGGGTTCCACTCTCTCCTCCTGGGGAGGCGGACGCGGACGGGCGGGTGTGCTGGGCACGTCTCGTGGCACAACCAGCTTATATGGTATGCTCTCATGAAACCTCCATACAGCGGGGTTCTGGATCAGTAGCAGCCGTGATAGGATGTGCAGATCCTGAAGGTGACGCTGGGACACCGGCATGGAGCGTTCGAGCTCCGCCATCTTACTAAAGCTGACAAAATCTCCATTTTGAATGAGCCCAATGCAGCTGAGGAAGGTCAGGGAGGTGATCGCCCTGTCCTTGGGCATCCCCTTTGGAAGACGCTCCACGCAGCGCTCCAGCCAGGGCATCCCGTGCTCGCGGTACCGCACGAGGTTGCGAGAGTACGACAGCCCGAGCTCGTCTATCCTCGCGCAGATGTCTCCGAGGTAGGAGGCCGCGCGTCCGGCGGCCGACGGTATGTGTGCCGGCTGGTGGAGCTCCACGTAGTCTTTGTTATTCCACTTGGCCTTGAGGTGCCGTTTTTCGTCCCAGTATTTGATGTGCGGAAAGTACTTGTATGGGGCGAGGCCAAGGCTGAGGCAGTGGGCCGGGTCGTACCCCATCGCGGTCACCATTTGCACCGCGCGGCCGAACGTGAGGGGGTACCCGAAGGCTCTCCTGTCCGCCACCTCACGGGCGAACTCTGAGACCGACCGGCAGTCGACCAGCCGGCCGAAAGGAAGGGCCGGGCCTTTGAGGGACTGGCCGGGCAGGGGGGCGTCCCGCTGGTACAGGTCGCACAGGAGGATCCTCGCCATCTGCTCCCCGACGATCTGATGGCCCGCCGCCAGGCTGTCGGTCAGTGGGAAAAGGCGGAGGACTCTGGCCTTCTGGACCTCGTCCTTGGTCCAGGTCTCCAAAGGGGGAGGAGACTCCCCGACGCTGGCGCTGCCTATGGGCCCGAGGCAGAGGAAGCCCCTCATCCTGGTGAGACTGTTCGGGCTGGTGGCGCTCACTCCCAGGGCCCGGCTGAACTGCCGCGTGGAGCGGCACAGCGGCCGGCCGAAGAATAGCTCCTCGGCCGCGAGCTCCAGCTGGAAGGCGCGCCAGCTGTTCTCGTAGCCTCCCATGCCGCGCGCATGGTCCAGGAGGTCGTGGAGGGACCCGCTCAGGTGGCTGGCTACCGCGTGCACCACGTGCTGGAGGCCGACGCCGTCTTGCTGTCGGAAAGGCACAAGCATCGGCACCGTCTCCAGCAGGCGGTCGAGCATAGGCTCTGCGAAGAAATCGGAGGCCGGCATGACCTGGTAAGAACAATAATAATAATAAATTAATAATAAGCGTTATTTATAGCATCGTTGTAGCATCTCGAAGCGCTTCACAGAATAGGAACAAGACACAAAATACAATTATACATGCAATGCGTTAATGAAAGTAGACAAAAATAAAATGCCTAATAAAACCGTACCAACAACAGTATCGTATCTTTAACGGCATCAACAAATAAGCTTTAACCCTCGAGCCGCACTCACATTACAGCCCTTAATTCCGTGTTTGTGGACAAATGTGGCCAAAAAAAGGGTCTCACGTGGGATCCAATTGTTTGTTGGTTTTTTTTACATTTTTTTTATAAAATGTTAAATATCTTCAATAAAATAAAATAAAAACTATCACTTTATGTTCGTTTTTTTTTTGTTGTTGTTTTATTTCTGATTTGTGTTATTTATGAATTTATTTACCTCTAAAAGCACAACATTTTATATGTAAATTCTGCTTATTTTTATGATAGTTTTAATATTTATTTAACTTGATTTAAAAATAGAATAAAAATCAACCCAGTAAGTTCAGAGAGCTAAAAGCTAAAGATGAAGTGACTTGAAGTGGCGCCACCCTGTGTCTAATGTTGGTATAAAATTAACAAAAAACAATAATATCAATAACCACTAGATGGCTGTAGTACTGAATGGCTGCATATAGGCTAAACTCTATGAACCACTGTATAAAACGAATTTGAGCTCTTAATTTTTTGACTTTATCACATGTTAAAAAAAAATAAAAAATAAATAAATATATATATATATATATATATATATATATATATATATATATAGATAGATAGATAGATAGATATATATATATATATATATATATATATATATATATATATATATATATATATATAATATATATAAATATATATATATAGATATATATATATATATATATATATATATATATTAGAGCAGGGACTTTAACGCGTTAATTAAGATTAATTAATTACACAAAAAATAACGCTTAAAACATTTTTTTTCCGCATTTTAATCGCACTTATTTTTGCACCGCAGAACGTTTCTCACTGGATGAGTTTCGGCGGACCGATTATACTGGAGCACCAACTAGCGTTCATGACTTCAGACCCACACCTGCAAACTTGTAGTTTTCTTGGTCAATTGGGTCATTTACGTGAATCGCATAGAACCGGAGAGTTTTGTGGGAGGAAGGGTTGTTATTTGAAATAACGAAAATTTCATAATTCGCCGGCGCGACCACAACATTGTCCAACATCAAAGGGGAAACGTAATGCAAGCGGAACGAAACTGCTTGTTATTGTGTGGTTGACGGACCGTTTATCAGTTTGAACCAAAGCAGCGCGAGCCGATCTTGATAAAGCAACACTGTTATTTCGATTAATTAATTACAAAGCCTCTAATTGTTTAGTTTAATTTTTTTAATCGAGTCCCGGCCCTAATATAAATATATATATGTAAATATAAATATATATAAAAATATAAATATATAAAAATATAAATATAAATATAAATATATATATATATATATATATATATATATATATATATATATATATATATATAAATATATATAAAAATATAAATATATATCTCTGTTAGGTGAGACTATACAAATATACCAAAATATGCTTAGATAAATATGACCATGCTATATAAGAAAAAGACAAAGTATTAAACCATTTATTTCAAACCTAAAAAAACTCAAATTTCAATAACTCAAAATAATTGGTACCAAACGGGTAAGAATATACATAACAATAACCATGACTAGGTTTTTAGACGATCAATAATTTAGGTAGCATATGCAGCATAAACATTATGTTTAGAAGTATCAACAAACCTTGCAGTAGCACTTAGATCTAACTTTGAAGTGTGCCTGTGTGTGTTTGTGTGTGTGTGTGTTTGTGTTTGTAATGTGTGCCCTGGTTTATATTACATTGTGGGGACCAAATGTCCCCATAAGAATAGTAAAACCTGAGATCACCTACATTGTGGGGACCAGCCAGCGGTCCCCACTTTTCAAAAGGCTTATAAATCACACAGGATGAGTTGTTTTGAGAAAGTAAAAATGCAGAATGTTTCCTGTGATGGGTAGGTTTAGGGGTAGGGTTAGTGTAAGGGGACAGAATATACAGTTTGTATGGTATACAAACCATTACGTCTATGGAGAGTCCCCACAAAGATAGTGAACCACTGTGTGTGTGTGTGTGTGTGTGTGTGTGTGTGTGTGTGTGTGTGTGTGTGTGTGTGTGTGTGTGTGTGTGTGTGTGTGTGTGTGTGTGTGTGTGTGTGTGTGTGTGTGTGTGTGTGTGTGTGTGTGATATCAAGTGCTGGTGTGTACAGGGTTAAAAGCTCTGAGAGATTATGAGGTGCCAGATCATGCAAAACCTTATAAGCAAAAGCATGAAGATTTTATTGAAGGTGAAGCACCTCGTGAAATTGGGGCCCGACCAGAAAGACCCCCTCGAACCTGGCGTAGGCCTGGGTCACCGTCTTCGCCGTGAGGTCATCTGCGTGTGCCACGTACCTGCATTGAGACAGAAGATAATACAGTTACTTTAAACAAGGCTTTTCGATGCTCATCTTAGTGTGTGTGTGTGTGTGTGTGTGTGTGTGTGTGTGTGTGTGTGTTTTTTCTTAGTGTTACATTTTTTCCGAATGTTTCGCTATCACATTCGTTCACGATTACTCTCTCTCCGTTACTCTGTAATACAGGTGTAGTTTTATAAACACACGTGCTCTTCTGCATGGATGCCCGACTTACCGGTCCGCTGATGCGTTGATCATCCTCCGGTGTCGCTCATTGTGCATGTCGCACATGGTCACGACACGGCTCACCGGGTGCTTCGCCGCGGCCGGCGTGTGGCAATGTGGGGTCACGGTGTACAGCTGCAAAAAGTTGACCTTGACGTCTTGGCTCAGTATGACGTCCATGAGCCTCGGGTCAACGTCCATGGGTAGGTGGTCGAGGTTACTCTGAAAGTTCGCCGTCTCAGTCATTGAATAAGAGGAGAACAGGGTCCCCCGCTGACCCACCACCTCCTGCAGCCCACAGCGTGACCACAGGAGGCTGATGGTCCCGTCGCTAGAGGGGTGGATGTTGACGGCCACGTGATACGAGATGTCGGCGACTCCCCGCGTGTCGACGAGCCGCCTCAAGTCGAACCACCCACTGTCCCTCTGCCCGAACTTGGTGAGTGTCAGGTAAATACCCATGTCCACGTCAACGTTCACATCTTTGACTGAGCTCATAAAGAGGTCAAGCAGGAACCTCTGGTCGCCGGCCAGGACGTTCATCTTGGTCAGGTTGCCGAGGTCATTCTTCATGATGCTGGCTCTGGCCAAGTCACGCGGCGGCAGGCCCTTCAGCCGGGCGGTGAAATTACTGTAGACGGCGTTGATCATGCCAATGGCATGCGCCTTCGCCATAACTTCGCTCCGGAACATGGGGGCAGTGTTGTTCGGGTCGACCGGCACGCAACTTATGTTTAGAAAGTAGCCACCGTCGACATAGGCCAAAACACTGCCCATCGACCTGCGGAAGGACGTGACGCCCTCAGCTGTGTAGGCGGTCAAGTCCAGGTGCTTCCTGAGAATGTGCCAGTGATTTTTCACCTTGGATGGGTCAACTTTGCCCACAAAGAGGTAGTGGAGCCCAGCTTTAAGGCAGCTCACATCCTCCAGGTGGATGACGACCCCGTCGAAATCATACGAGTACCTCACTACATCGCAGGCCTTGTCTAACACGGTGGGAAATATGGGGATGCGCGGGGAATCCGTACTTAAAAACTCAGACACACTCTGGAACTTTTGAAACTCGGTCACAAGGCCGCGTGTGTTCTCTGCACATGCCACATCGAACGGCTCAAAATCCTCACTGAATAAACCCAAGAAAAAACGCCAATAAACTACATGGTTTGACACACACAAACTATTACACGTCAAAGATTAAACATATATAAACACTCACCTGTCCATTTTTGAAACTTTTCGTCTCTGAGGAGATGGATGATAACGGGTGCAGAACAGACCCCATGCGTGCGCTGGCAGGTGCTTGCCGCCGGTGCTCACGATGCGCGGGTTCAAGGTTTATCGCGGATTCGTATACATAATAAAAGTCCCGATTTTTTAAAAAAATTTACATTAAATTAAAAAAAAAAATTTATGTCAGATTTCAAGAATTTACTGCCATTCACATAGCGTTTCTACTGTATGAGATGTCGTATTTTAAGTTATGCAATGAAATCGCACGTTATAGCGCTGCTATTATTCTTACAGCACTGTAATAACCTAGAAAATAAATATAGGACGATTATTTAAAACAATTTTTAAAACGCTACAATCTATATATATATATATATATATATATATATATATATATATATATATACAAATTTTAACCCAACAAATTGTATGTATTTGAACAATTTAGCCTTTAGGAAAAAAAAAAAAAAAAAAAAAAAAATATATATATATATATATATATATATATATATATATATATATATATATATATATATATATAAATATATATACAGATTTTAACCCAAGAAATTGTATGTATTTTAACAATTTAGCCTTTAGGAAAAAAAATAAATATCTGTCATTTTTTACCTTCACAGTTCACTTTCATTTCCAGGGACTATTTCTCCATCACTCGGTAATAAAAGTATAGTTTTATAATTACAACATTAATATCGACATCATAAAAATAATAACGGGAAAACAAGATAAAAGTCCCGAATTCACCTTGAGGATTTCATTACGAGTGGATACAAACGTATTGATCCAGCTCATTTAAAATGTGGTGTGCCTGTAGTATCGTTTTATACAATCATGCACATATAATCTTTGAAATCGTTAAGGTTAAATGTTTTAACGTTTACAAATGTATGCTCCATTTACAGCACCTGTCGATCTGTGATGTGACCAGTAGAGGGAGCCAAAGGATGGGGGAATCTTTAAAGCCTGATGCTTTTCTACTGGTAAGTTTAATAGAGGATTGGGAACCATATGCATTGATTGTTTGTTTTATTTTTTATTTATGTTTTATAATCAGTATTACTATTACAGACATTTCGCTCAAACACAAGACTCTGACAACCCAAGTGTTTTTTAAGCATTTAATTTAAGCCTTCAATGATTATTTTTTGTTGTTGTTTGTTTTATTCAAAAAGGTAAAGGATTCACACATGTAAAGTAAAACCAAGTCCCAGACACCCATTCGAATCTTTTTTATTTTTTTTTATTTTTTTATTTTATTATCAATATTACTAGGGTGCTCTGACAGTACTCTTTAATACAACTATGTACATAGAATCCGTGATATTCCTGAGTATTGTTATATGTTAAAACATTTATAAACGTTACCTATAAGTATTTATAACATTTTACAATAATTTAATCTTATAAATGCTAATTTCTTCATTTTATTTACAAAGGTAAAAGGATTCACACAGGGAAAGTATAAAATCGCAACAATGGAAGCATATATATTATATATTATATATATTATACGTTATATATATATATATATTATATATATTATACGTTTTATATATATATATATATATATATATATATATATATAATTTATTCCTGTGATCAAAGCTGAATTTTCAGCATCATTACTCCAGTCTTCAGTGTCACATGATCCTTCAGAAATCATTCTAATATGATGATTTGATGCACAAGAAACATTCATTATTATTATCACTGTGTTTCAAGCACTCACATGGACAGTTACATCCACATCTACCCAAGTCCAAACCACCAAAAGTCTAAAACCATCTATACATCCCTAGGAATAGAAAACTGACCTTTGACCCCATAACTGATAAAAAAAACTATATCTATCTGTCTGTCTGTCTGTCTGTCTGTCTGTCTGTCTGTCTATCTATCTGTCTATCTGTCTGTCTATCTATCTATCTATCTATCTATCTGTCTATCTGTCTGTCTGTCTGTCTGTCTGTCTGTCTGTCTATCTATCTATCTATCTATCTATCTATCTATCTATCTATCTATCTATCTATCTATCTATCTATCTATCTATCTGTCTGTCTGTCTGTCTGTCTGTCTGTCTGTCTGTCTGTCTGTCTGTCTGTTTGTCTGTCTGTCTGTAGTGGGCACCGGCGGGTGCAGTAACATTGCTCGGAACCTGGTGGCGCTAGAGGGACGTTACTGAGCCCATTGGATCGGGCCTGGCCGGATTAGTATATGTACAAGACTTGAGCTCTGTTGGTGCAAAAAAAAGGTGGGTGCAGTTCAGTATCTCACTGCCTGGTGGCGCTAGAGAGCCCAAACTTGGTGCAGTCGACTCCCCGCCCCCTAATTAGCGTACACACCAAGTTTCAGCTCTCTAACACCTACAGAACTCGAAAACACCATGGGGGTGCAGTTGGATACAGGTGCACTCTTCGCTTTTTCACATATAACCTAACAAGCCCCACCCACAAAACAACCCTACCCACTTAAGCCCCACCCCCTCAACCCCACCCAAACAAACACCACCCAAAATCAACTATAACACAAACCACCAAAAGTCTAAGAAAACTGACCTTTGACCCCATAGCTGATAAAAAAAACTATATCTATCTATCTATCTATCTATCTATCTATCTATCTATCTATCTATCTGTCTGTCTGTCTGTCTGTCTGTCTGTCTGTCTGTCTGTCTATCTATCTGTCTATCTGTCTGTCTATCTATCTATCTATCTATCTATCTATCTGTCTATCTGTCTGTCTGTCTGTCTGTCTGTCTGTCTGTCTGTCTATCTATCTATCTATCTATCTATCTATCTATCTATCTATCTATCTATCTATCTGTCTGTCTGTCTGTCTGTCTGTCTGTCTGTCTGTCTGTCTGTCTGTCTGTTTGTCTGTCTGTCTGTAGTGGGCACCGGCGGGTGCAGTAACATTGCTCGGAACCTGGTGGCGCTAGAGGGACGTTACTGAGCCCATTGGATCGGGCCTGGCCGGATTAGTATATGTACAAGACTTGAGCTCTGTTGGTGCAAAAAAAAGGTGGGTGCAGTTCAGTATCTCACTGCCTGGTGGCGCTAGAGAGCCCAAACTTGGTGCAGTCGACTCCCCGCCCCCTAATTAGCGTACACACCAAGTTTCAGCTCTCTAACACCTACAGAACTCGAAAACACCATGGGGGTGCAGTTGGATACAGGTGCACTCTTCGCTTTTTCACATATAACCTATTGCCTGGGTTTCCTGAAAACTCACTTGCACTTTCCTCAATTATCACTTGGACCAGTGCGGGCACATACACGGACTGTTCCAACCAAATCTACACAACTTCAACCCTAACCAAGTCAAAACCTAACTCACACTCAAGGTGAACACAAGCCACACCCACAAAACAACCCTACCCACTTAAGCCCCACCCCCTCAACCCCACCCAAACAAACACCACCCAAAATCAACTATAACACAAACCACCAAAAGTCTAAGAAAACTGACCTTTGACCCCATAGCT
>CM040812.1:34919770-34949770 GCA_022829025.1 Squalius cephalus | reverse complement strand
AACTATAACACAAACCACCAAAAGTCTAAGAAAACTGACCTTTGACCCCATAGCTGATAAAAAAAACTATATCTATCTATCTATCTATCTATCTATCTATCTATCTATCTATCTATCTATCATGAGTTCAAAAATAAATATTGTTTACTAATAACCTTTAATAAAAAAACATGTGACTACATATTAAAAAGTCCATCAATTAAATCTACATAATTAAAATCACACTCTTTCATGCATGAATCAGTGCAATGTTCGTGTGTTAATGCTAGATGGCAGTAGAACTCCACCTGTATGATCCTCTCAGTGAATGATTATGGTTCTGATCCCTTACTGTCTATGCTTATCCCTAGCTAGCCCCAAAAATAACCCCTGCTCACTCAAGCCCTCTGGTGGACAACAGTTTAATTAGCTTGGGTTAAAAGCTGCTAAGTTTTCACAAGGCGTAGCAGAAAATCATATTATTTTAACTATGCTTTAAGTAAACTGTTCTGTGAACTTTAACCTGACTATCAGGTTAGGCAGCCCTGTAAACAGCACTAAAATGGAAGTGGTGACATAAGATCGCTAACGATTTCAGCCATAGGATTTCAGCAGCTTTCAGTCCATAATGGCGGACGTGCCTCCGCAGCGCCATCTACAGACTGTTACCCATAACACAACAGAGTTTCGCCTCTTGGGCTTCTATACTCTTTGGCTGTGGTAAAGTATGCAAACACCACGTGAGCGGTCACTACGGGAACCAGAAAGTGTCCGACTTCACGTCTCCGTTTGTAGCTCCTCCCCGCCTGCACGCGGCTACTCTCGCCGATCGGTTACAGCCAGCAGCAGCCGATGTCCAACTCACCTATTGTGTACTGCAGTATGTGGGTGGGTATATTTATGCTCCGTCTCAGTTCAGTAATATTAATTGGATTATAATGTGAAATAAGTAGAGTTTTAGAGTATTTTTATGTTTGTGATTTGGGTTGGCTAATATTTTGACCATTGCATTAAAGTATTAACATATATATTTTGTTAGTTATATCACCTTTTGTGAACTTGTGAATTTTGGCTGTTTGAGTTTAATAGATGTGATACAGACTTCGACCTCTCTGAGTTTTTCGACTGAAGAAGAGCAGACACTTCACTTCAAACAACAGTGACCAAGCTAGATCTGTACAGCTCATTCACATTTATTCGTACAAGTCTCTGTTATATGTGTGACAGTTTGTGAGTGTTGGGCAATATTCTGTACACCAATGAAGTGCAGTGCTTATGTTGTAATATTTATACCTAATGAAAACACTTGTATTAGTAAAAGAAAAGAATGCAATTAAACAATGAGTTAAGGGACATTTTATTCCGGGGACATGAAAGACATACAACAAAGCACAACATAAAAATGAACAATAAATAAAATAATGTCAACAAGAACAAAACTGATGAACTGGCAGAGACTGTGAAAAAATAAAGAAGAAAAATATATCTTCTAGAAAATATTATTGACTGTTCTAGTTATGCAAGACCAATATAGTCACATCCTCACCTGGTGGTGTTTGTTTAGTTTTTTTCTTCTTTTTTTTTTAAACCAAGGATGAAGCAAATACAGTAATTGATAAAACATGTATTCTTTTTAAATTAAGTAAATTATCCAATTTTTCTTGCTTACAAGAAAACAGTTCCCAACACTGTTGAGGGGCGGATCATAAAAAAATCACTGTCATTATCCACAACCAAACTATTTTCAAGGCCACTCCTCGACTAGGCCAAATATTTAAGAACCCAGAAACCACAAAATCAATTACATGCGTGAGAGAGAAACACCATAATCAAATTTTAGCTGGGTGTCCACGCTGATGTCACAAAGTGCCAAAAAGGTTTGTTGGGATCAGGAATCACGTTTAGTCTTATTACTTGCCCTGCAATACCTTTCCTGCCAAAACATCCCCTGAATTCCAAATGATGCTCCCCTATTGGACCACTTATACTTTCTAATATGAAGCAAGCTTTTCCATGTGAATCTACAGGCTGAGATGTCACTGAGGACTTTATCTTTAACTCTTCATCACAATCTCAAGCCGCTGATCTGTTAAAGGATTTCCCCATTTATCACACAGCTGCATGACCAATGGTGTGTCAAAGCCATGGCCATTTATGACCTGGAAAGGTATATCTGGCTTCTCCAGCAGAATTATCTTTACCGGATCTCCCACAGTAACTTCAGTTCGCACAAATTCCTTTATGTCCTGATACTTGAAGCAAAAACTCTTTTGGGCCAAGAGAGAATGGCCAGCTCTGTCCAGGTCTGCTCAGACAAGCACTTCATTATGGCCTCATCTGACTCTGTGGCGAGGTTGGAAGCCGGTTTCCACAACCGTTGAATCTCCTCGGGTTTTGGGTAGTTGGACCTCCACCCCTCCTGCCCAATCAGCCTTGACAACTTTGCGGTTGAAGACTTGTGGACTTTGAAGTGTGCTGAAAGACAAAATCAAATCACTTTACTCACGCGGATCACTTTTTTGACTTCAATTTTGAGTTGGGTTTGCTGCGTTTTGATAGAGAACGTGTACGGTACAAAAAGTTTTTTGGTGTACAGTTTGTAAAAAAAAAAAATAAAAAATAAAAAAAAAAAGTGGTTTTGACCAGAAGATCAAACATTTGGCTAACTTTGTGATGTAGGTGTGTGTTGCTGTGTTAAAGGTTTAGAAAAATTACCATAATCATTGGTAAACGCTTGTTGGCGACAAACAAGTTAAAATGAGCGACATTGCTGTATTGGTGGATTCGGAGACTTACACAGAAGATATTCCCGTCTCTGGGCGTACTTGATATCTACATATATATCAAGACTATGAAATACTTTTTTTCTTTTTCCACTCTGAATCCTAGATAACAACGAAAAATGGTCACTTACTAATGCATACGTGCTGTAAACATTGCATCATATTGCAAGCGTAGAGTCGTTCAAATAGAGATGTACTTACCGTCAAGGATTCCACAGCTCTTGGGCGTTGCATGTGGGCAAAAACCAAGACAGCCTCGCAGTAGTACCTATGCATGGTCCTTTCTCTGTCCCTGAGTTTTCTGCCCAAAACCAGATCATGAGCCATCCTCTTTACTTCCAGCTTTGCCACTCTTGAGATGGTCTGGCAATCTTTGAGTGCTGCAAGCCCATAGAGAAAGAACCTGTTAGGACGAAACAAAAAACAAGACAGGTTTACTAAAGATACCGCACTGGAGATGATGTGAGACAAGACAAGGCACACACATGGACCCTAAATGCATTAAAAGAAAAAAGAAAAACACAAAATGAATGTCTTGTGTCAGGTTGTGTCTTGTCATCATGGGTCTTGTATGACTTTGTTTCAAACCTGTAAGAATTTCTTTTTTCTGCTGAACACAAAAGAAGATATCTTGAAAAATGTCTGTAACCAAACAGTTGATGGACCCCATTGACTTCCATAGTATTATTTTCCTACTATGGAAGTCAATGGGGTCCATCAACTGTTTGGTTACAGACATTTTTCAAGATATCTTCTTTTGTGTTCAGCAGAATTTTTTTTTTTTTTTTTTTACAGGTTTGAAACAACTTGAGGGTGAGTAAATGATGACAGAATTTTCATTTTTGGGTGAACTATCCCTTTAAACAAGAACACACAAATTAAGCAATGCTAATACTTATCTTAACAAATAATAATATGTGGTTGTGCTGCTTCTCTCTCCGCAGGGGAGTATCCAGAAGGCCAGAGCATCTCCCTGAACTCCTCCTTAAAATGGTAAAAATGGCATCTCCCTAAAATTGGCAAGACAACAGGAACCAAGTATGTAACCACACAAATACATAAATAGTGCAACACAAAAAAATGGCAATTATTACAAACAACTCAACTCAAAAACACGTCCAGAGGCAAACTAACACTGAGTTGGGGCACCAGGCAAAATTAATCGATAAGGCCCCTTTATGTATTTTATATATGTTTTAGATTATAGTTTTTTTGTTAATATATCATCAATACCTAGAGATATTATCATACACAATTCAAAAAGTAGTCAAAACACATAACATCGAACAAAACATAAGTTGTTTATTATTTACAACATTATGTGCTTATTTTTTTAAATTAACAAAAGGTCAATCTTCATCTTTATAACAAGATACAATACAATAAAACAATCTTCAAGATACAGTAAATATTCAAATGTGTAACAGTTTGCCACCTTTAAAACTTTAATTTGCGTGGTGGAACAAGCAATGCTAAATATTATGCAAGCATAAGTTCTCATTAGGTGTGTGATCTTACCTGGTTGTGCTTCCGTACAGCATGTATGTCCTGCCTTGGTCCAGCATCTCAGCGCGCACATGCCAGAAATCACTGTAAAACAAAAACAAGCCTGTGACTGCTTCTTATAGAGATGCAAGAAAGAATTTTAAGATCTGAATCTGTAATGATTATTATTCCCCACTGTAGCCGTAGTCATCATGTCTTATGCCGTACATACAAGTGGAATTGTGTCATTTCTAATGTCTGGTCTAATGCTGAACGGGTCGGAGAAAGCACTGCTTTCTCCTGCTTTAAGCACACGGGCTGGTGTGCCTCCCCTTTCTGCTTTGTGGCTGGCTGAGCTGATGCACAGAGACCCAGGAGACAGTTTAAGCATCTCAAAAACACTCTTTGCCGAATGAAGAATGTAGATTTCTTTATCAGAACTGTGAGTCAGAATGAGCTGGTGAGTTAATTATTTTTTTAATAACCTTAAACATGCCTGAAGGCATAGCAGTTTGGCTGAGGTCTATCAGGTCCCTGGGCCAGTACCTGTTGGTCAGATCTCCTTCAGTCAGTCCGACTGCTGCACTTTTGTAGAGATGTTGTTCAACAGATCGACCGTTAGGTTGTCAGCCTCATTGAAAGCCGGTGAAAGTTCACCTCCACCTGTTCACATGTTCAAAGGCCAGAGCATCTCTCTGAAGGCCTTAGGGAGACAATACATTACATTTCTGTTGCTGCGGTCGAGCTGGTCGGGTATGAATGAACATATTCAATGTTGAGCAAAGGAGAGACTTACCGAATCCCGAACTAGCACTGAATATAGTTCCAGATGGCTCTACGGAGCATGGAAGTGTCAACACCCTGGTGTCTGGCCATTGTGTTGTGTTGCACTGATGAGGGCGGAGCTGCTGGAGTGGGACTCCCTGTCGGTGGAGACACCGTTCCTGCGGGCTTCTTTTCAGACACCATCTTCTTCGACTCACTGAAAACCAGACATTGTGTTAGAATGAATTGTGTCATTTCTAATGACTCACCTGGATGCTGGACAGCTTGATCCATTTTATAACTCCGGTTTTCAGGCCAACTATTAAAATCCAAATTTGGAGGGCTGATCGCTCTCTTGATCATATAGCTCTGGCAAGAGGAGAGTGTTTACATTTTTTTTTTTTAAAAAGGGTTTAAAAATAGTGATGAGCCGGTGAATAAAAAAGTAAGCTTAATTTCCCCGTCTTGCATGTTGAAAAAGATGTTACCTACCTCAGGGGAAAGGGCGTGTTATTCTCGAGAGACTCAGGCGGCCAGTCTAACTGTGGTTCTCCATCCGGGGCTCCCGCCCATCCGCCACTCCTCCTCCACCCATGCCAGTGCTGACGCATACACCTGAAACAATCAGGAAAAACTCCATCACAAGTAAATGCACTGCAGATATAATGCTCCAAACATCACCAGTGAAGCAAACAAGACTGCTGAGAACTTGAGCCATGGATCACAGAGAGAATGAGCCGTCTGAAGGATACAGCTGGTTCAAAGCATGTTACAGATGCCATAATTCCCCAACAGCCAAATAGACGCTTTGTCCAAAGTCATATCATTTTCCCTGGGCGAACGGCTTTCCTTCCTCCAATAAGAACGTGGCAGGCAGCATAGCTTAAAATATACATACTCCATACACAGCAGACCCAGAACACACACAATGATTAATAAAAGTGAAAATTGAAAACATAAAACTGAAATTACAAAATTAAAGTAACCTGCTTTATCACCCTTGCAACTTACCCTTTGAAGAAATGCATGATTCATCTCGTCTCCGATGCTTCTACTCTAATGTTCGTAACTGTATTTGCCTCCTCCAGCTCGACTAACGGTGAAAAAAAAAATAGATCTACGATTAACATCACAAACAGAACACTGCAAAAATGCCAAACTACAGAATGGTACACTACTAAACCATGCATAAAAGAGAACAGAAATAAAAAAAGATGCATGGATGACAAGATAGGTCAGTGGAAGCTTTTTCCATCTTTGGCTTGTCCAGAAATGCCCCCATGGCTCAGACCACCATCGCCGTCCGCACTAGCAAGGAGGCTAAGGATAGCCCCTAGTGTCAGTTGATAGCAGCCACTTCTGGATCCATGTCTAGAATCATTAATAAACATATAACAAATGGTTATAATGCAGGCATGAAAACAATAAACCTGCAGTTGCGTGACTAAAAAGATGTGACACTGACTAAAACCTCATCCAGCAGAAACATTGGGGTTTTGGTACTTGCCAGTTCGACCGTATTCAGCCACTGTTATTAGCAGCTTGACGTCGCTGCAGTGCTCTCGTCACACCACAGTCCTTCTGAAAAACACTACATCTGCTATAGAAATTACAAACAAATAATGTCAAAAACACAGATTTAACACATGAACCAAATAACCTTAAGAGACACAAAAAACATTTTCTTCTCTTAAAAAAACAACCCTTCGGCATCAGAAAAAAAAAAACCTAACCATGATAACAACTTTTCTAAAAGTACAATAACTATTTAAAATAAAAACAAGAAATGTTTGCCCTTTTCTGCTGTTGGGCAGTCCTCTACACTCGCCACACTAGCAAGAGGCTATAAAGGCCACATCTGTTGCGGATGAGGAAAGCTCCCGACACCCTGGAGAAACTACCTCCAACATTTGTGTTTTGAATCCAGGAGTCGCGCATCAAATTTATTTCTGTACACTTCTTCCTTCTTTTCACCAACACAATACTAAACCTATAACAAATGGCTATAATTAAGAACATTAAAATCCCATCTGATATGTTGACCGCATGAAAACTGCCACAATGCCGGCATCAGGACAATATAACAACCATAAACTAATAATGATATTAAACAACATTTCTAAAAGTACAATAACTATTTGCAATAAAAACAAAGGTGTTTGGCCCATCGCTGCTATTGGGCAGTCGCCACACAAGCAAAAGGCTAACAGGCTGTTTCAGTTTTGGGTTTGTCTAAAAATACAATCACTGATACAGATCACTGGAGATCTTTATAAATAGGAAGATAAGCCTGTGGAAGTGGCAGGACTTGGAAGCTGTAAGGGCTCCCTGGTACGCTTCTGGTTACACTTGTTAAAGACACAGGTAACTACAAAAGATACATGGCTCCACAGGGCCAGTCTAGTATGTTTTTTATTTTTTTTATTTATTCCTGCGTTATAGACACCGTTCCTGCGGGCTTCTTTTCAGACACCATCTTCTCCGACTAACTGAAAACCAGACATTGAGTTAGAATGAATTGTGTCATTTCTAATGACTCACCTGGATGCTGGATGGGTCGAGGAAGCACTGCTCTCTCCTGGGATCAGTAGTGCTTTAAGCACACGGGCTGGTGCGCCTCCTCTTTCTGCAGCTGGCTGAGCTGAAGCACAGAGACCCACAGAGAAAGAAATCTAAAACGCTCTTTGCCACTTACATGCAGAATGTAGATTTCATCATCAGAACTGTGAGTCAAAATGAATAAAATTCTAATTACCTGAAGCATGGCAGTTTGGCTGAGGTCCGTCAGGCCCCACTTGTCCTTTTATTGAGAGTTAGGTTAGCTCTATCATTTGAGGTAACAATTTACATAGTTTTGCATGTCCAATCACTTATTTCCTGTAAGCAGTGACCTTTCAAGAATTTGATGCCTTGGAAACAATATAACTATATTCATACCTGGTTGTGTGGGCAGACAGCATGTCTGTCCTACGCCCGGTGCGTTAGCTGAGACGGTCTCCGAGGGCACGCCATCACTGTGTTCCTCTGAAAGTTCTGCGAATGCAGTTATATGACTGACATTTGAGAGTGGCTCTAGCCATAAAATACCATTTTGCCATTTCCAGACTTAAATCCACGGCAAAATCCATTTCACCATCATCTGCTTCAATAGCCCAAAAAGGTCCAAATCTGACACAGCGTCCCTCTGCTCAGCTCCTCAGAGAGCTCCAGAACCTGCTTGGTCAGATCATCTTCAGTCAGAGAGCTGAATTTGTCTATGTCACATGGAGGCATAACGTCGCTAAGTTCCAAACTGTCGTTTATCTTCTTTAGCATTTCATATCTCTCCTTACCCTTCACCTGCACGATATATATGTCCCCTGATGCTCAGCTTGGCATTCCTGCTGTCCTCCTTTGGACCAGGCCTACTCTTCCAGCCATTCCAGGTTCAGGCCCTCTCCCCGGAAAGACTTTCTCTTCACACCATTGTCAAGTTTGCCGGAGTCCTATTCCATTATTCCTAGTTGTCAATTACAAAAAGAGGGAACATATGTAGCACGTTTTTGCATAATAGGGGTTAAAATGGAAAACTACACAGTGAATGCAATTAAATAAAAACCTTAATTTTAAAATGATAAAATTAGCTTTTGAATGTAACTTAAAGCCACTTTGCTTTCAGTCAAATCTCAAGCTTTCGTTGTGTTTTGATTCATATTCAAGGTTAGTATTTGTAGTTTAGTTACTATTGTTTTTTCTGTATATTTTTTATGCAGTAAAAGAGAGGTGGTCAAACTGGCCTTGTTTCTTTGAGATGTACAAAGTAGATCTCATAATAATGAGCAAGTGAGTTTAAAAAATAATAAGTCATACCTGCTTTACCTGGGCAACTGGCTTTTCTGTAGTCTACCTTCAGGATCTGGCAGCATAGCTGAATTAAAAAACACACTGACGGTCCGTTACCATCTCCTTTTGGTAAGCAGAACAAGGATCCGTCTATTTCTTCTAGAAGATATTAATGGCTGTCCTAGTTATGCAGACCTTATTGGTAAAACATGTATCTTTTTTAAATTAAGTAAATTATGGAATTTTGATTTGCTGAAGAGGGGTGGATCAAATCACTGTCATTATCCACAACCAAACAATTTTCAAGACCACCCCTCGACTAGGCCAGATATTTAAGAACCCAGAAACCACAAAAGTACTATACACAACAAAACTTTTGTAGACTGTGAACAAAAAAGAAGAGGAACAAGGGAGGAGTAATTAAAATATCAACAGCTATGTGGGTAAAAAGAACAGAACATGTCAACCATATAACCTTAAACAATTAATCAATACTAATAAACAACTAAACTAATAATAATAATAATAACAATAAAAATGAACTAAGAGTCAGGGGATGCTGCAAAAATTAAGTAAACTACATGTCAAAAATTAAGAACTCAAACAAAAACATTGCATTTTTAATGACCTGTCAGCTTTGTGACATGGAAGTAAAAGCAGACACATCCATCTTTTACCATTCCTGTTGTCTCCTAGTTTTAAGTTGCCTGGCTGTTGTACGCACACCTCCACAGGTTCTGATTGGACTGGGAGGTGAAAATACAGACTTGTTTGAGCCGAGAGACTCAGTTTCTGTCTGTATTTGTCCATGTCACACTTTTTTACAAATATATACAATATTAGGTATGATGACAGGCATACAGTGTGTGATCATACCTGGCTGTGACATCATGTTCCTGCGTCCAGAGCTGAGCGGTACAGTCTGATGAAGTCTTTATAAAGCGGAGCACCACCTAGCCACGGCTCTCCAAATCTCACTGCTCCAGTGAAGAGGAATTCCCCCGTGGGCCGCAACGTCGTAGCAGATCATATATACACATATTATATATGCAGTTCTCTCTGGGCTGTGGCTCTGACCTGAATATCACGACTGCACTGAGCACTGAGAAGTCAGCAAATACAAAAACTTTATCCACCAAACACATGGGGGTTTTCGTACTTGCCTTAAACGCCTGGTTCGACCCGCTTCAGCCACTGGATCACGGGCTTCACGTCGCTGTGTTCGTCAGTGCCTGCACCAGTCGCTTCTGCATTTGCATGTAGAATTGAGATATCTCTCAACATCATCAATGTTATTCCTGTAGACTCCCTCCATCCCAGAATCTACCACAGGCCAGGCCACAGATGTGCATCGTGACATGCCACAACCTCGAATGATGGGTCAGCCTTTAAACCGATTGAATTTAAACACATCTATTGATGTGCCATAGCAGGAGACATTTCAGTGACATGTGGGTATTGGTACTTGCCAAAAACGCTTTCGTCGAATCCCGAACTTGCACTGGATCTAGATCCAGATGGCGCTACGGAGCATGGAAGTGTCCACATTGTGTTGTGTTGCACTGCACAAACATATTCATTGATATAGAGGTTTTTGCCCTAGACAGAAAAAAATTCCCAGATGATAGCAGTCCCTGGCGAAATAGTCCCATTTATCGACGTCAATGCCATTTCGTGCGACTGCTGTGGATGCTTTTGTTGAAGCAGTCGTGCACGTTGCTGAGCAGGCGTAGTCAGGCCAAAACTGAAAGTAGAAGATCCTTGAAGTCTTCTTCAAGTCCTGAAATATGGGCACAACAACAAGAACCTCATTCATCAAATACATGTGGGTCTTGAATACTTGCCATAAACGCTTTCGTCAACTTGCTTCATCTGTTGTTCACGTCGCTGTATTCATCAGGCAGGCAGGAGAGTTGTCTGTTGTCCATCATACGGCCACACCCTGCCGACAATGTTACACCTGTACCTGGAACATACAGGGGAACTACAAAAGGACATGACTGAATAAGTATGAGACTGACTCCATGTTATGTGACTGCCTAATCGCTTCATCCAGGACCATAGGAATAATTAGGTTACCCTTTTAGGATTTTGAAACGTTCTTTGCCACGAACATGTGGGATGTACATCTCATTTTTAGAATAACTGGAGCATTACACTCATTGGACTCTATGCTAGGAGGATGAGAGACTACAAGAATACTATTAAACACAAACAATACATTCTCTTATTGACAATATATCATTGAATTAAAAATGCACATGTCTGAGCAGACACGACACAGACAATAGGTACTGCCTCCTGGTTCAACTCTCTTTAGTCCCTGGATCACTGGCTTAACGTCACGGTGTTCATCAGGCGGCATCCTTGTCCATTATACTTGCAGTGCACTTACCTGTAGGGGTCACCTGCTACAAACACCTGGAAAAGACAAATACGTGTGAGGCTCTAATAACTACATACAATGAATATATCATGAACAGCCTAAATATTATTCCTCATTTCTTTGGATTGTGAGGTGAAAGGTGATATGAATGGACAGCTGAACATATTTCCATGAACTTGAACTTCATCAGAGGCGTGTTGTGTCTGCGTCTCTCAGTCAGTGTGTATGTGGCAAGGGTTTGTTCCTGCGTCCAGAGCTGAGCGGTACAGTCTGATGAAGTCTTTATAAAGTGGAGCACAACCCAGCCACGGCTCTCCAAATCTCACCGCTCCTGTGAAGAGGAACTCGCTGTAAACAATGAACAAAAATACATTAGCAACATACTAAAAAGTAAGAACTTACATGTCTATCCTCCTCTGGATATCGTGATATCTCCATCACGTGGAGACAGAGACTGTAAGAAATAAAGACAGATTACTTTGTGTGATATTGTGTGTACACAAAGGTTTGGTATCTGGTGTGTTTCAAGTATGAATATTGACACAAAGATAAACATATATTTGTACATTTGTGCTCTTTTTCACTTTTTTTAGCCTACTAAAAATTGTCCTTTGGTGCTGACCTGTGAACTTGACATTTAACACTATATAAATACATAAATGATAAAACAGTGATTTGCAATGGGTGAGAAACTGCTATTATTAGAAAGTAAAATGTTTTTTTTCACACATGTTTTCTATGTCAATATATATAGTCAAATGTATTTTTTTTTTACTCTGATCTAAGCGAAAATAGTTGTGCTGCTTATTTTTTTAAGACTGTCAGTAAATCGGACATATCACGTGAGACATTGTAAACAAACATGGCCGCACTCATTTACTTTGAGCGAGTCAATGGCGGCCAACATTTCTAATAGCGGCTGGTGGATTTTGGCTCATTTCTCAGCGAAAACTCAACGAAAACGTCTGGAATATACAGCGGGGAGAGTGTTCATCTATACGGTTCGAACGAGTTCAGTGCTGCTCGGAAGGGTGGAGATTTTTATTTACTTTTTGAATTGTTTCCTCCCCGGACGCCGAAATTTGTACCCGCCTATCCAGTTGGACAGCGCCATATTTGTCACAGGTAATGTTTTCAGATGTAAAGGCTTTACGCATTATTTGTGAAAGTTTGTATCATCATTTGACTCTTTTCTTCTTTTCATGTCGCGTCTCACAGACCACGGCCAGATTATTTTGTTTACATTCGTTTCAGTAGAATTAGTTTCTGATGACAATTTAAAGTTCATTAAAGTATATTTTTTAAAGTATAAATGTATTTTTTATTTTTGTTTTGCTTAAAGTTGCTCTAAGCGTTTTTTAAACATTTATTGTCACATGCAGCAAACATCTCCTCACTATCCACTAGCTAACTTACCTGTCCCCGGAACACACTGTTAAAAGACACAGTCTGTGGCCCAAAAAAACAACAAACTGGGCTAACAGGCACTTTGAAACATAATAACAAATTGTTCCAGCCAATAACCAAGAAGCAAGAAGGATTTGGGGGTGGGGTTAGTGTGCGGATGAGGAGGAGGGAGGGTCTAGCTAGCCTCTGTTTTTTTTTTTGACAATACTTCGAACGTAAACAAGAAGTGACGTCACTTAGAGCACCTTTAAGAGTGTTTTGGTGCTGCTTTTTATGTGAGCGATCAGTGTCTTTTGGTTGATAATGCCTCTTATTAAGCTAAGAGGAGTCACTGTGGACTTTCCCTTCACTCCATACACGTGTCAGGAGGACTACATGAGAAAAGTAATCGAGTGCCTGCAGAATGTAAGAATCTCAGTCACCACACTGTGTGCAACCCTGCATGCACTGCACTGCAAGCAACATTTATTTATACTCAACACCTGTTAAATGTTCTGCCTTAAATTAATACATTATTAGGTAACTGTAAATGTGTATATGCACATTTCTGAAATGCATAACTGATAACTGAATTGCATGCATTTTTTGCAAAGCTGCTTTGAAACGATATGTATTGTGAAAAGCACTATACAAATACATTGGAATTTAATTTAATTTAAAATAAATACGCTCAAAAACTTTAAAAGATTCACCCTCAAAATTTAAAAAAACTACTTTTACTACTAAGGTTATAGCCAAAAAAGACAAAAGTCTGCCACTTTTTGTTGTTTCCAAAAAGTTAAATCACTTTTTCCATCAGAGGTAAAATGCAATGGCAGAATGACATTCTATCAAAGGTAGAATGAGATTTTGTTTTACTTACCATTTGATTAGTGTATAATATGAAGGCTGTAGTGCTTTAATCTAATGCAATAAAGATTTGAAAGTCTTCCTGTAAGGTCACACATGCTCTATTATTCTTCTATTAATAAGAATGACATGCACTTGTTCTTTTCCAGAAAGTCAATGGTGTTCTTGAAAGTCCCACTGGTACTGGTAAAACGCTCTGTCTGCTGTGTTCAGCGCTGGGCTGGAGAGAGAACTTCAAAGACACAATCTCTGACCGCAAGATAGCCGAGAGAATGGGCGGTGCGGAGCTGTTCCCTGACAGACCAATGTCATCGAGGGGAACAGCAGTCACCAACAAAGACACTCCAAGTACTGTCCTTCATTTATTGATTCAAAATTGATATGATTTATTTTCATTAACATTTCTAAACATTGCTTGTGTTTTCAAAAGTTACATTGTTGTCGAAATTATAAACCAAATCATAGTGACAGTTGACATTACGGACAACCATAGGAATTATATTTCAAGAACCAAGTTTCATTATCATGAGTTTTGTCTTGTCTTTGTTTTTTTTTACTTTAGCTTATAACACGGACATCCCTAAGATCATATATGCTTCCAGGACCCATTCCCAGCTAGCACAGGTCATAAATGAGCTCAAGAACACATCCTACAGGTCAGCTATCTGAGTTAACATCACATGTTTAAAGGGATAGTTCACAGAAAGATGAAAATTCTGTAATTATTTACTCACCCTCAAGTTGTTCCAAACCTGTACAAGTTTCTTTCCTCTGCTGAACACAAATGAAGATATTTTGAAGAATGTTGGTAACCAAACAGTTGACGACATCTATTGACTTCCATAGTAGAGGAAAGTCAATGGATGCCGTCAACTGTCTGGTTATCATAAAAATTATAACTGATTATTATAAATAATTATTATGTTATATGTATTCATAGATTATTATGTTTGTAAGTGTCCTTTTTGTGTGTGTGTGTAAAAACAATTGACCACAAACAAATATGCTGATTTGGTGCTCATGAAACATTTAGTTTTATTATCATAATGTTAATATTTGTCGAAATTTTTTTTCTCCAGGATTATTTTATCAATAGAAAAAAGAACAGCATTCATTTGAAATGAAGAAAAAAAAATGTCTTGACTGTCATTTTTGAGCATTTTAATTCATCTTTGCTGATTAAAAGTATTAATTTATTTAAAAATATTATTAACAGATGGTACTGTTCTTTATTATAGGCCAAATATTTGTGTTTTGGGATCTAGAGAACATCTCTGCATAAACCAGGAAGTGATGCGTCAAGAGAGTAACCACATTAAGGTATGCTGATCAGTACCTCACTGTGAGTATGTGTGACGACAGACAGTTAAAAAACCATAGGCTGTATCTCAACACCAAATTAATGAAGGCATTATGCCTTATTTCAAGGTCCACATGTGCAGAGCAAAAGTGTCGTCCCGCTCCTGTGTCTTCTACAACAATGTTGATGGTATGAGACTAACATTGGTGGCCTGTCAATAGAGATTTGTGATTGTATTAGATAAATTTTTTTCAATTATGATGGTTTTAGTTGTTAATGTACGACTCTACGAGAAATAGCTGACTATGTTTTTGGGTTTGGGTCTTTATTTAGAGAAAAACACAGAAATCATGAATACTATCATGGATGTGGAGGATCTTGTGAAAACATGTAAAAAGCAAAGGTGAGACACTATCATTGCCTTGACTGAAGCACTGAAAGAAATAGTGGTGTTCTTCGAACTGCTGGTGCTGCATCTGAATTAATTCCAATTGGAGTGTTTGTAAATAGTGACATTGCTCAGACTGTTTGTCCCCACAGAGTTTGTCCATACTACCTGTCACGCTCACTCAAACAACACGCTGATGTCATCTTCATGCCTTACAACTACCTGCTTGACCCAAAGGTGAGACATTTTAAATGAAATATTTTAATACATTTCAAAATATAAATCTTGTGATCAAAGCTGAATTTTCAGCATCATTACTCTAGTCTTCAGTGTCACATGATCCTTCTGAAATCTCTCTAATATGATGATCAAGAAACATGTATGATTATTGTCAGTGTTGGAAACAGTTGTGCTGCTTAATATTTTTGTGTAAAGCGTAATACATTTATTTGATGAAATAGAAAGTTCAAAAGAACAGCATTAATTTGAAGTAGAAAATATGTAACATTAAAAAGAAATACTGTCACTTTTTATCAACTTAATGTGTCCTTGTTTAAGGAAAGTATTTATTTAAATAATTTATTTACTGACATTTTAATGACATTGTACATTTAGTTTATATTTTAATTATTATTATTTTTGATTTGATATGTATAGTTCTAGGATAAACGTTTTTTTATTTTATTTACATTTGTGATTTCTGTTAATTTCACAGAGTCGAAGAGCACACAACATAGAGCTGAAAGGAGCTGTGGTTATTTTTGACGAGGCTCATAATATTGTAAGTGTTTTGATTGTTGTTTGAGATATCATAGCCGTTCTATATTTTAGTTTTTTTTTTAATATTCTATCTACTGTTTGTGTACATTTTTAGGAGAAGATGTGTGAAGAGTCCACCTCTTTTGACCTCTCCCCTCACGACCTGATTTCTGCCATTGAAGCTGTGGATCGACTGCTGCGGGAACAGGCCTCAGACATTAGCAAAACAGATTTTAATGTGGAATCACTGAATTATGGTTAGTTTGGCAAAAACCCGTCGATATTTCTATTTAAAATGTATATTTTAAACATTATATAAATAAGTGGTTATATATTTGTGTGTGTGTATATATATATATATATATATATATATATATATATATATTTGTGTGTGTATATATATATATATATATATCTCCAATAAATAACTCCATTATTTTTATCCTTTGTTATTTCACAGGATTAAAACTGGATATCACCACAATTGCAAAAATAAAACGTAGGTTACACTTCAAAAATGGAAATGTATATATTTTATTACAAAATTTAATTTATGTAGTTATTTGGAATACTTTTTTCAGTAATGAAAATCATTTTTGCTGAGAACCTAATAATCTTACAGAAATTTTGATGGATCTGGGATCTTCCATTAACGGTTTTGAGATGCCAGCAAATAATCAAGGAATCACCAAACCCGGCAGGTGAGTGGAGCCTCACTGAACCTGCGATCTGATTCAGTTTAGTGATGGGAATGAGTGTTATTGACCTTGATATATTGACTATAAAATCACCAATTTTACAGCTAAACTGAACTGGTCATTTTCTGTCTCTTCCTCTTTTGAAGCTTCATATATGAGCTTTTTCAAACGGCTAATGTAAACTTTGAGAATAAAACGGCTATAGTGGAAGCCATGGAGCAGATTGCAGGATATTTAGCAGGGAGTGAGTATTACTCAACTGATCCTCCAATATAATCTCACTTTCTGTTTATCGGTTCAACATTGACCCATTTATGTGTGTTTTTTTTTTTTTTTTATGTTGTTTTTTGCAGGGCCTGGTGTCTTTCTGAACACCAGCGGACTACAGAAAGTAGCAGATATTATCCAGGTAAGAAGTGTAGACCGTGTTAAAAAGATAAGTTGACAATGTTCCGTATGTTTATTGTGTTTGTCCTGAATTAGTTGGTGTTTGGGGCTAAAGCTACAGAGGACAGCAAGACATCACAGATGGGAAACGGCATGAAGGAATTTAAGGTTTGCTCCGACTGATTTTAACATTCATGGAGTTTTCATTGTTAAATATCTGCAGACATCAGGTTTTAGTTGGAGTGAGTGATAATGTGATGTTGCAAATTTTATAATAAAAAGGAAATTAATTAAAAGGGTACATTTAAGATGTAAAGACATTTATAATGTTACAAAATATTTTTTATTCAAATAAATGCAATCAAAATCAAAGAATCCTGAAAAAGGATTTCCATCCACATATTATTATAATAACTGTTTTAAACATTGATTATAAATCATCATATTAGAATGATTTCAGAAGGATCATGTGACACTGAAGACTGGAGTAATGATGCTGAAAATTCAGCTTTGATCACAGGAATAAATTACTGGATTAATGTCTGTTTAAAATAAATACATTGAAATTTGCTATTCTACTGTGTTTTTTGATCAAATAAATGCAGCCTTGTTGAACAAGACTTTTTTTCAAATGAAAAAATCTTACTGACCCTAAACTAGTGTATGTCAGATGATAGTTCCTTTAATACTCGTCTTTTATCCACCCCGCCCCACTTGCTTCTGAATTAACAAATTTGTGTCTGAGATCAGGTCCACATTCATCCAGTCACCAACAACTTCACGACGAAACAGCAGACTGATTTATGGGCTTCCTCTTCTACAAAGAAACAAGGTTTGAGACTCTTATTCAACACTTTGCTACACCTCATGTGTTTTGCTATTCATTGCTATTGACTGGAGCACACATTCTGGGTGTTTTTATGTCATTTTTCAGTCATGGAGAATCTGAAATGTATTCCCCTGGTTTCACAGTCAAGGCTTAACCCTAATCCCAGACTATAATGCATGTTTGAGCTGTTTTAACTGAAAGCAACTTATGAGTGCTGTTGTTTTGTCTCAAAATGCACACCATATTATATTTAATTATATTTAATTATAATATATTAAATATTTAATTTAAGCAATCAATAATACTATTGATCAGCCTTACCAAACGTGGACGTTTTTTCCACTAGAAACAAACCTTGTTGTGTTATTTAGATGTAATACTGTGAAGCTGTTTTGATACAATCTGTATTGTGAAAAGCGCTATACAAATATACTTGACTTGACTTGACCAATTAGTTTTTTTTGTTTTTTTTTATGGCGCGTTTATGAATGCCACTTAAATGTCTTGGCCTAATCATGGCTTAATCTGAGCCCTGTCTGCAAACCCAGGCCAAAATGTGTATTATTGCTTCACTATTATATGTTTTGTTCACCTTGGTGCACATGAAAACCACTTCCACAGTGAAATCCTGAAAAAAAGTGATATTGCTCATCAACATTGTATGCCAAAGCTAGGAAAGATTGAAATGGTGTGTGTATATTTTATAGGGAATGTGCTGAGTTACTGGTGCTTTTCTCCGGGGTTCAGCATGCAGGAGCTGCTCGGACAGGGAGTACGCAGCATCATTCTGACCAGTGGAACTCTCTCGCCGCTCTCATCCTTCACCTGTGAAATGAAAATGTTCGTGCTCTTCTCCTCTAGCTGTCCCTGCCGAGGTTTATGAGTTGATGCTGGTAGGATACTAATTTTCTGCTGATTTTCTGCAGTCCTTTCCCTGTATCCTTGGAGAATCTTCATGTCATCCAGCCTGATCAGATTTTCGTCAGTATCATTGAAAAAGGTCCGGACAGCGTGAAGTTGAGCACAGCCTTTGACAGGAGGTGAGTGTTTCAAGTAGTGTAGTGTATCAAGGACTGTTTAGTCACATCAACACCCTCTGTTTTATACTGTCATTTATTATTCACCCACTTTCTATTTCAAACCCAGGTGCTATTATTTTGATCTGAGAAATTTAATATATATTTGACCATAGGCTGTCAAGGTCCAAAAAGTACCATAGAAGAAGTTTATATCAGTGGTTCTCTACTGCTTTGGCCATGGGATCCACATTCTCCCATGGTCATTAAACCCGTGACCCAATTTTTGTAAGAATTTTACATAAAAAAAAGTACCATCAGACTTTCCTTTACCTGCACATTAATTTTAAGGATAAGACTAATACTGATGAATAAAAAGTAGCCTATAAGGTAAGGCTGTTTAATAGCAGTTTTAAAATAGTTTTTGTTAAAGGGTTATTTCACCCCAAATTTTAAATTATGTCATTACTCACCCTCATGTCATTGCAAACCTGGAAGGCTTTCGTTCATTCTTGGAACACAAATTAAGTGAACACAAATGATCTTAATGAAAAACGTTCATAAAGAGATTGTAAAACTAATCCATATGAATTAAGTGTTTAAGTTAAAATTTTCTGAGGAGAATTGATCGTTTTATATGATGAACAGATTTAATTAGTCTTTTATTCACATATAAACATTGATCAACAGAACATAAACAGAACCTCAACTGAACCTGCTTGACGTGCAAGAACAAACCTCATTGGTTCTAGTAGAAGCTCAGACGTGCTGCGTAACACATGAGAATGAACCTCATTGGTTCTCACGTCAAGTGAACATGCTCGAGCTTCTGTTTACCATATCTGATGTGTGATGAATGTTTATATGTGAATTAAAGCCAATATTCAATCTGTTCATCAAATTAAGCTATTGAGTCTCTTCAGAAAATTTGGACTAAACCACTCAATTCGTATGGATTAGCTTTACGATATCTTTATGGACTTTTTAAAGCGTCAAATTGGAAGTTGTTTAGACTTGTCAATGGATGGACATAAATCTCTCAAAAAAGATCTCATTTGTGTTCTGAAGATGAACGAAAGTCTTATGGCTTTAGAACGACATGAGGGTGAGTAATGATAGAATGTCCATTTTTGGGGGAACCATCCCTTAAATACAATATGGTGTGAGCCACCACAGTCATTTAACAATATACACAATGACACAAAGTAAAAAACAAAGTGGCATTTTGGGGTTACAGAAACAACAGTTACCATAGTAAATAAACAATACTAGCATAAACTGTTAATGAAATGGAAACTGCTCCTGGTTAATAGAATGAACATCATAGCTGCATGCAAATCCTTCCCAGCTAACACAAGTACCAGTTACGGAATTTACTGGTACTTTTTGGTAATTTTGTGGCTTACTAATTGACAACATAACTATGACGTTACATTTTTTGTTTTTTTGTGCTTTATTTATAACCAAGTGATATATAGTGTGTGCCACCGCAGTGCACCCTATGAGTGCAGTGTAATGGCTGACAGGACAGGAAAGTTAGTTTTTCTGAGGTTCAGAACAAGTCAGAAAAATGGCTCTGACATAGCCTGACAACAGATACTGAAGCAGGACAACAAGTTTTTCTCAGACACGCTTTATTTAAACTGACAGAAGAGTCATCAGCTTTTATGCACGTCTTTCAAAATAAGTCTCGCAACAGAAACACTAAATTACATTTGTTGTTGTTTATTTGACTGCACATCCCCACAACCTACTCACTCAGTCTTGCGAGCCACGGTTTATATGACTCGGGAAAGATTAAATGTGAGCCATTAGGAGGCTTGTAAACTGCTCTTTTGTTTTTGAAGGTTTCTTCCTGAAAACATGTCGTCTATGGGAAACACTCTTGGTAAGACATCTTTATACTAGCACAGCAGCTGATCTTAAACTCTTATCAGGAATGATCTGATGATCAGCATGATGATATTCATATGATTGGGTTTGCAGTCAATCTGACACGGCTGGTCCCTCATGGACTGCTGGTGTTCTTCCCCTCATATCCGGTGATGGATAAGACTCTGGAGTTCTGGAGGGTAAGTGTGTTCGGTCTGACCGTATTAAAGATATACAGTATGTTGCTGACGCTGACTGACCAGTTCAAATTGGAGATGATCAGTTTAAGGGATGAGTTGTGATTTTGATTCAGACTGATTTCGAGAAGAAAAAAAATCTTGATGATTTTTTGAACAGAACTAAAACAATGATTTGTTTAAAAGTTAGACAGCATGTTTCTTACTCTTGCTAGGTTTATTGCTAAATTAATGAACATTTTATTTTTTTTAAGTTTCTTTGTAAATTTCTGTACCTTGTTCATCTTTTGCCAACTTTAGCATTTCATTTACTATGCACCAATCCTCTTCACTCTCTCAGGCTAGTGGACATGCAGGTCGCATTGAGAAAGTGAAGCCCATGTTTGTTGAACCGAGGGGTAAAGGCACTTTTACTGAGGTAACCACTCAGTATGATTTGATATAGATGCTAACAAAATGCTAGCATAGCTTGATGTGCACAAGCTCTCAGTCAGTGCTGCTCTGAAATTGGATTCTCTTGCAGGTGATTGATGGCTATTATGCCAAGCTGAAAGACCCAAACTCCAGCGGAGGAAGCTTCTTCGCTGTATGTAGAGGAAAGGTGAGACTATAAATATTTGATGCAATAAGATTACTTTTATGAACCGACACCAGTAATATCAACACATTTCTTGTTTTCCATCTTTCCCCAAGGCAAGCGAAGGGTTGGATTTTGCTGACACGTACTGTCGAGGTGTTGTTGTCACTGGACTTCCCTTCCCCCCGATGATGGACCCCAGAGTGGTGCTTAAAATGCAGTATCTGGACGAGATGTGCAAAAATAACATTAGTGGGGTGAAGGTACCTGCTCTTCAAAATGCTCAACTGTGTTTTTTAATGGAATGCAGATATTGTACCCATGTACCATTTTATGTTTCTGTTTTTATCCTTGTTTGCAAATAAAATGTGTGTGCAGTGAATGCAAATTAATTTAGAGAAAAAAAATCCATATCACAAAATCTTAAAATCTTTTTTCAAAAGAAATTGTTTTATCAAATATGTTATAATAGAGAGGAAGTCTCTTATCAGATAATACCTTTTAATAGATATTATCTGTGGTACAACTCCCCAATACATAGTGATTTTTATGTATTAATAATTCATTGAAAAAACAAAAGAAAATATACCATGATCTTCAAATGTTTTTACAAATATTTTATTAAATAAATATTCTTATTAGTATTATTATTTTTATTTTTTTTGATTATCTTAATGATGATTAAGATCATGATGTAAAGGTTCTTATGGTCTGTGTTGTTGTTCAGTATCTGTCCGGGCAGGAGTGGTACAGACAGCAGGCCTATCGAGCTGTGAATCAAGCCATTGGCAGAGTGATCCGCCACAGAGAAGACTACGGAGCCATCTTCCTCTGTGATCACAGGTCAGCGCTAATTACTAGAACAGCAGCAATTCCCAATTTGACTGGAGAGCATGCACTCCAATATTAATCTTCTGGAATTGTAATCCAGGTTCAGTGGCACCGAAGCCCGTAATCAGCTTCCTTCTTGGGTGAGGCCATATGTTAAAATTTATGATAACTTCGGTACCATGGTCCGTGATGTGGCTCATTTCTTTCGGACGGCGCAGAAAACAGTATGTTTATTTCTTGTTCGTCTACCCTAAAAATCTGCAAGGCCCTTTTCACACTAATAGGAGCTGACATGCACATTTATTGGTTGATTTGTTTATCAGAGACCAGTTCCTGTTAGGAAAGGAAAAGCAGAGAGCAGTGAGAAGCAGGCAGACACCAGGCCGCTCAACAGAGGCTCCGGCTGTCCTCATAAGAGTGTCTGGCTCAGTGACACATCTCGAAAGGCCAAACCACTAGACTCCCACGTCCCCAGCCTAAAAAGGAAAAAATTAGGTGAGATCACCTCTATTTAACTTTTTTTTTTTTTTATTCTTTTTTTTTTTATGAGATCTTGGATGAATGTGTTTTTCATTAAGACATAATAGGTCTTGGAAATGTATGTTGCCATTGATTCCCTAATTACTTTTATACATTAATCAATATAAAAGTCAAGTAATTAAGCAATAAGTTATAATTTGGTCTCATTCGGACACTGTTGAACCCAGCTGAGCAAATGAAACATTAACATAAGATAATGCTTGGAGCTTATTCTATCATTTAACGGAAACAGAGCCCTCCGATTTGATCATTCATAATTTGTTTTGACGCATTCATTTTTAACTAATTGACAAGTCAGCAAAAATGATTGTGTTGTTTTAGAGTCAGAAGAGCAGTCTGGAAGTGATGGGGATGCCCAAATTTTCATTCAATATGAGATGGACATTAAAAAAAAACCAGTCAGCCTGCTGGACGTCCTAGATGAGACACAAAACAAAGGAAGGGAAGACACCATGGTTGGGGAAGAAAAGGTAAGACAAGAATTACATTGCGAAAGATTTTCTTAGGCCCTGTTTACAGCTGGTGCGTTTTGGTCGATCGGATCACAAGTGGATGAGGCTAAATACAGGTCTAAATGGGGTCTAAAACTTTTGAGCTTGTCCACTTTCAAACACTTTTTTCCGAACCAGTGTTACTTTCTCTCTACTGTTTAAAATCTAATGAGATGTAATGCAGATTGTCAGAGCAGCTCTTTTCTTTTCCTAATGATGTTGATGTATACCGCCATGGTCCAAAAAAAGTATAAAAAAGTAGTTCCATGCGAAGTTTGCCCCATTTTCCAGATCTTCTGAATTCATGATAGCTTACTGTGAGAAACCCTTGTCTAGGCACAAGACATCACATTTCTCTGAGGAATTGGAATAACATATGAGATATGTAAAACATTACCCCATAAATCATGATCAGGGACACCTTTGATCCCTTTTTATCTGTTACTCAAATCTTTGTACTTTCTTAAGATTAGCTCATTGTGCTAGTCTGTAAGATTTATCACATGCTGTAACATAACTATGTGGCTAATTTTCTTTTCTCTCATTGGTCTGTGACCTTCTGGAGGCGAGTCGCTTGTCTTCTCTTTCCCTCCAGCATGACAAACGTCTGGGTCGTGAATCGAGGGGTGGGAAACGGAAAATTAAAGTGGTTCAACACCGGGTAAGGCATCCTGACTGAAGTTTTGTGAGCTGTGTGATTTTTAGTTCCATTTGTGTATGTAGACCTAAATATGCTGTCAATAACATGACTATACAGAAACTGGATTATTTTAACAGATATTCAAATAAAAAATGCACATTCTTTTACAAAATCAGAATGTACTGTAAATATGTTTATCTATCCATCCATCCATCCATCTATACATCTATCTAAGATGTATTCTGTCTTCTGCTTTTTCAGAAAACAATGGATTCCTGTACTGAAAAAGCAGGCAATGTTTTCATGATGGAGCTGAGACGATGCCTGAGTAATGAGAACTTCAGGATCATCATGGAGGCGTTACACTTGTACAAGACAACCGATGACCTGAGTAACTTTCTGGCGAATGTGGTTGAACCGCTCATACGGGACACACACGGATTGCTCAGAGGTGCGTAATCTCATCATATCCATATTTTTTCACATGTGTTCTCTCTGTACTTTGATTCTTGCAGCCTTTAGCCACTGCCTAAAATGCTCTGGATCGTTCACTGGAAACCGAAAGTAACTCACTCCCGCTAAACATTTACTCTTTAAATTCTTACAACTGGGAGGGAACAATACAAGTTGACACCATTATGACTAAAAGTTTTCTAAGAAGTATTTCCTACTAAAGCAAGGTGCTATTTGACTTTGGTCAAGCGTAACCATAGCAGAATAGTGGGAGTGGCCTTAGCCGGCAACATGCCTAGTGCATTATGGTTGTTGAAGTGTTAAAGGTGAAACAATAGGTGAAATCAACTTTAAGTTTGCAATTTTACCTCTGAGTCTTAACAGACTATCTTTTTATCAAGGTCTTTATCAGTTCATCAGACCACACCATAAGAAAGATTTTGATGAGCGTTGCTTGGAGTTAACAGGTGAAGGTTGTGGCTATAAACCAGAGCATTCACTGTCCAGGGAGGAGCAAGAGGCTCTTGGGCAGAACACAGGTAACATTCGACTAGTAAATAGAGTATAGCCATTACAGGAAACACTTGGGCCTTATTTCACCTCTCCATTATTGTTAATAACCTTGTTTTTGTTACTTTTCTAGCGAAAGCCGAGATTCCACCTGTAAGTCCACCCCAGGAGCAGCTGAAACAAGGTGATCCTCACTTGGAAACCGTAAAACTTGATGGAGGGGATGATAACATTGGAGGTAAATTGGTGCTTATTTATACTAGCTTTTAATAAAAATGCCTATTCCTCACTCTTGATGCAAACATTTACAACATTTTCTGATTCAGTTTGTGGAATTATTTACAGAGAATGTAAGAAGTGAAGACCAGAATCCACAAACATCCATTAAAGAAGGTCTGTCGTGCTCCTCTCTGTTGTCAGACATAAAACAGACCATCGGTGCTGAAAAAACCTGTCAGATGTTTTTAGCCTTGCAGGCGTATAAAACGTCAAACAATTACCAACAGATGGTGTCGACCGTTGTGAGTTTATTGACTGAGAGGGATGAGGACATAACTCTACTAGAACGTTAGTCAATTTCTTTTGTTTATCAAAACCATTTACTTTTACCCTGGTTAAAACCAGACCCTTCTCAGTCCTACAGTGGGGAGAACAAGTATTTGATACACTGCTGATTTTGCAGGTTTTCCCACTTACAAAGCATGTAGAAGTCTGTCATTTTTATCATATGGTAAATAAATGTACTGTATTTATATAACGCTTTAACATTCATGCACCAACGGCGGTGTCAGCCATGCAAGGCGCCAACCAGCTCGTCCGGAGCAGATGGGGTTAGGTGTCTTACTCATGGAGCCACTGCCGTATCATAGGTACTCTTCAACTGTAAGTGACAAATCCAGAAAATCACATTGTATGATTTTAAGTAATTAATTTGCATTTTATTGCATGACATAAGTGTGTGATACAGCAGAACTTACTGTATTTGGTACAGAAAACTTTGTTTGCAATCACAGAGATCATACGTTTCCTGTAGTTCTTGACCAGGCTTGCACACACTGCAGCAGGGATTCTCCCCACTCCAGGCCCACTCCTCCATACAGACCTTCTCCAGATCTTTCAGGTTTCGGGGCTGTCGCTGTCGCTGGGCAATACGGGCTTTCAGCTCCCTCCAAAGATTTTCTATTGGGTTCAGGTCTGGAGACTGGATAGGCCACTCCAGGACCTTGAGATGCTTCTTATGGAGCCACTCCTCAGTTGCCCTGTCTGTGTGTTTCGGGTCGTTGACATGCTGGAAGACCCAGCCACGACCCATCTTCAATGCTCTTACTGAGGGAAGGAGGTTGTTGACCAAGATCTCGCGATACATGGCCCCATCCATCCTCCCCTCAATACGGTGCAGTCGTCCTGTCCCCTTTGCAGAAAAGCATCCCCAAAGAATGATGTTTCCACCTCCATGCTTCACGGTTGGGATGGTGTTCTTGGGGTTGCACTCATCCTTCTTCTTCCTCCAAACACGGCGAGTGGAGTTTAGACCAAAAAGCTCTATTTTTGTCTCATCAGACCACATAACCTTCTCCCATTCCTCCTGTGGATCATCCAGATGGTCATTGGCAAGCTTCAGACGGGCCTGGACATGCGCTGGCTTGAGCAGGGGGACCTTGCGTGCTCTGCAGGATTTTAATCCATGACGCCGTAGTGTGTCACTAATGGTTTTCTTTGAGACTGTGGTCCTGTGGTCCCAGCTCTTTTCAGGTCATTGACCAGGTCCTGCCGTGTAGTTCTGGGCTGATCCCTCCCCTTCCTCATGATCATTGATGCCCCACGAGGTGAGATCTTGCATGGTGCCCCAGACCGAGGGAGATTGACTGTCATCTTGAACTTCTTCCATTTTCTAATAATTGCGCCAACAGTTGTTGCCTTCTCACCATGCTGATTGTCTATTGTCCTGTAGCCCATCCAAGCCTTGTGCAGGTCTACAGTTTTATCCCTGATGTCCTTACACAGCTCTCTGTTCTTGGCCATTGTGGAGAGGTTGGAGTCTGTTTTGGAGTCGCCGACCGGCGCGTTCATTGTTGATAGCTGGAGTGCTGAGTAGAATGGCGTCTAACGATTGTGGTGTTCTGTTCTTGGGTGTAATAACCAACACAGCAGTCATATTGATGATGTTTCTGATGATGATGATGTTTTGAAGGGAATATTGCCCACGATCAACGTCGATGCTGTCATGTTTGTGCGAATCATTTCACCAGACTGCTTTACAAACGAGGGTAAGTATAAAGCTGGATTTGCTAATAAGCTGCTCCTGAAAAAAGGATCAGTACCAACTATTCGTGTTCCTGCTGCACCTCCAGAAGAACAAGTGAATGTAATGTTTTATTGACCTTTATATTAATCTTGATATTAATATTTGCAAATAGCTTGCACGCTTCACGATGAATGTGGCTATTTTTACACTCAGGGTACATTATGGCAGGTTTTCTATGTACGACGTTATCAATATAATTCATAATCCCACGTTTCTAATGAACGACGCGTTATGGTTATTGTCAGAGAATGTCCGTAGACGGGCTCTGGTTATTGTGTTACAAACGATGTCTGCACAGAACAGAGGGGTGTGGTGAGCAAAGCTCATTATCATTTAAAGACACATGCACTGAAACAGCATGCTGAAAACAGAGCTGTCCTCCTATAGAGTTGGTTGGGCCCATAGTCCGTCTTTTCCAAAACGTTTTCTCAGGTAGGCTACCGCGGCACCGCCGGCGCCTACCGATAGCTGGGCCGGCCCTACCGTAACGGTACACGTCAGGGAGGATGGATGGGAGGAAGAGGCCAGGAGGTATGGAAGCTTTGTTTCCGCCACAGAATAAAACATTTTAAAAGATAATTGCGACTTTTTATCTCACAATTGCGAGTTTACATCTCGCAATTCTGACTTTATTTCTCAGAATTGCGAGATACTGTATAAAGTCAGAATTGCGTGTTATAAAGTCAGAATTGCGTGTTATAAAGTCAGAATGAGAGATATGAATTCAGAATTGTGTGAAATAAAGTCGCAATTGCTTCTTATAAAGTCAGAATTGCAAGATATAAAGTCAGAACTGCGTGAAATAAAGTCGCAATTGCTTATAAAGTCAGAACTGCAAGATATATAGTCAGAATTGTGATATAAAGTCGCAATTGTGTGTTATAAAGTCAGAATTGCAAGATATAAAGTCAGAATTGTGTGAAATAAAGTCGTAATTGCTTCTTATAAAGTCAAAATTGCAAGATATAAAGTCAGAACTGCGTGAAATAAAGTTGCAGTTGCTCATAAAGTCAGAACTTCAAGATATAGAATCAGAATTGTGATATAAAGTCGCGTTATAAAGTCAGAATTACGAAATATAAAGTCAGAATTGTGTGAAATAAAGTAGCAATTGCTTATAAAGTCTAAGTGAATTATTATTTAACCTTTACATTATTTGTTATTAATACAAACTACACAATAGTAAGAGCTGAACTGTTGCTTCATTTATCCAATTTGGAAAAAGTGCTAATTTGGAATTCCACCATGGAAAAAGTGGGCCGGTCTTGGGCCTGAAACTCCCGGGCTGAAAAGTGGCCCCACTCCGGCCCTGAGAGTACCTATGGTAAAAATTACAGACTTCTACATGCTTTAAGTGAGAAAACCTGCAAAATCGGCAGTGTATCAAATACTTGTTCTCCCCACTGTTCTCCCCACTGTAGGACTGAGAAGGGTCTGGGGAAGGTTCATTGACAGCTCATTTCCAAAGGGGCCTCACCAACGGACGTCGCTTAAATGCCTCTGGACGCAATTGGATAAAACAATTGTCATGGTGTAAAGTCCGCCTCAACGTTTGTGATTGGTGCCTCGATTTGGAAAGATTGGAAATGAACATGAATGGGCTCTTCGCCAGACTAACTTCCAGAGTTAAACTAAATTTGCCGGAAGTTTGTCTGTGTTTTCCCATACTAATTGACTTTATCAAAATGTGTATCTGTTGGAAAAGAGGTTTAACTTGTTCGGTTTGGTCTAGGTTTATCTGTGCTCATTCGACCACAGCACAGTAAGCAGTTCAGTGAGCTGTTAAAATCCTTGACTGGAAATGATACAGTGGTGAACCAGGATCCAGCCATGAAATCAAGTCCACAGATTCAAGGTATTTTGTTTTAGTAGTAGTATGTAAATATTGTAATTATTCTGAAAAAAATATGTTTTTCTTTGCAGTGTCTCCGTAATCTGCAGAAAAGACTCAAAGAAGATATCATCCTTTTCATGAATGCTGCTAGGACGTTGAATATATATATAAAAATATTAAAAATAAATGTTTTATACTACACTTACTGAGTTGGGAACTTTTTTTTTTTATCTTTTACGGCCAGAGATTATTTATACAGGTCATCCGCAGACACACTTAAAGTACTCACACTTTCAGCATTTTGACAGTCTGTTTTATTCTCATAGTTGACCCAAAAACAGTCAGGCTCATCTGGACGAGGCACAATTAAAAATGACATGTTGACCGTGTGCTGGTCGTGGAAAGACACATTATAGTAATGCTCTCTCTGTGCTTGAGATGGGACACATAAATGTGGCAGTTGTAACGTTGCGGTCCAGTTCACCTCTATCTTGCTGTTAAGTTTTGTCAGAAGAGGAACCAGTCTATTACCCTCATGATACAGTCTGAAGTGCAGGTTTCCTAGTGTGTCTCCTGCCGTCCAATCAATGCGCTCTCAATTTTGCTGTACCATTACATCATCAGATCCCTCTTCCTGTCTGTTACAATCTGGACACAGAAATAAATAAACACTGTAAGATATTATACATATTATACACACCACATGATAAATAAATAAACATTATATTGTATTGTAAGTGCTCACCTTTATAGTTTCACCATCTGTCAGACAGCTTGACATTTTTGACCTTTAAGTGTCTACGATGGATTTCAGGACCTAAAAACTTTTTTTTTTTTAATTAATAATAAAAAATGGAGGCTTTCTACCTATTACCATAATCTTTTCTATTTTAAGCG
>CM040812.1:34897270-34912270 GCA_022829025.1 Squalius cephalus | reverse complement strand
CAAGTTTCAGCTCTCTAACACCTACAGAACTCGAAAACACCATGGGGGTGCAGTTGGATACAGGTGCACTCTTCGCTTTTTCACATATAACCCTAACAAGCCCCACCCACAAAACAACCCTACCCACTTAAGCCCCACCCCCTCAACCCCACCCAAACAAACACCACCCAAAATCAACTATAACACAAACCACCAAAAGTCTAAAACCATCTTTACATCCCTAGGAATAGAAAACTGACCTTTGACCCCATAACTGATAAAAAAAACTCTATCTATCTATCTATCTATCTATCTATCTATCTATCTATCTATCTATCTATCTATCTATCTATCTACATTTTGAGTTTGTGAATAAACATTGCATTCATTTTTAAATTGTTTTCTGTAAAAAAACTTTTGTTTTCTGTTGCAGTGTTAAGGGCCTACGGAGCATGAGAGCTGGACTCAGGGGGGTGGGGGGCTCACTTCCTGTATACACAAAAAGTAATTTGTTTGTATATACTAATGCATGACATCTGAAATTAAAAAATGTATAGAGAACAGTCAGAGAACTTTAGAGATGGGTAACAGATTTATTTGAAAAAAATAACATCATAAAAAGTAACAATTTAAACATTAGAAAACTATAAAATAAAAAACTATATAACAGAACTATAAAATACATAACTATATAAATAACAGACCTATAAAATAAATAACTATATATAACAGACCTATAAAATAAATAACTATATATAAAAGACCTATAAAATAAACTACTATATAACATAACTATAAAATGAATACATAAAAAAAAAAAAAAAACTGTCTGTGGAATGAGGGAAAGGGGATTCTACGGGGGACTTTATAAAAAATAAAAAAAGAGCAGCATTTCCAGAGCAGCATTGATGGGTTGGCTGTGCAGCTGTTTCTCACTGGCCTACCCTCTTCACACAGCACAACCACTGGAAATACTGGAAATACGTCTCCTGCACATGAGGTGGAAGCGCTGTCATAATCAATGCAGAGTTCAACAGGGTTCATTAACGTTAACGTTAGGGTTCATTTTTCTTGGACAACCAGCAGATGAAAGACTCCAGACAGACAATGTTTGGATATTTTTTAGGTGACATAAAAATAAAAATGGGACATTTTTTTAAGAAAGAAAGAAAGAAAGAAACAAACAAACAAACAAACAAACAAACAAAAAAGAAGCTTGTTCTAGAGTTGCCTAGTCATCTAGCCATTCTAGTTCCAGGCCTTCCCCACGAAATGACTTGCGGTTGACCCCATAATCAAAAAACAATTCTGTGTCCACGGGGATGTCACGCGTGGCCCTAAAAAGGATGACGTCACTGACGTTGTCGCCAAGCTTTAATTCGCACCGAAAGGGCTTGAGGTTCGAGGACTTGCCGGAGTGGTTTATTCGACGGCCGTACGTGTCTTTTCCAGGGTGGCACGCGCAGGGGAACGTTTGTGCGTCCACGCACATTTTTCCACTGGGCGAGTCGAAAAAGAATAGGTAGCCAGCCTCATCACGAAGGCGGCTCAGGATGGCTTTCCCTTCCGCGGCCGTGATGATCCTACCGTGGTAGTCGCAGACCACGTCCCCCTTTGAATAGTGCTGGGTCGCGATGACTCCTGTAATAGGGAAAAAATTACATTTTGAGTTGCTGGACAGACAGAGCTTGCACGTTAGACAAACGTTTCAGGATTCAATTCTAGATCTGGGTGCAGTCAATGGCTGTGGTACAATTATATTTGTATTTTCTGGCCTTCAAAAAATAAATAAATAAATAAAAGCCAAAAGCAGGGATGTACCAATTTACATTTAAAATGAAGTGTTAAATCTCATCATTGAAATATCAAACGAAGTATAGCAATGCCTACATATAGGTGTGGTGCACGAGCTGAAATTTTTTGAAAAACTCAAAGATTGAGGGAGACAGCACACTTGTGTTGCATGCTCTTGATTGTGGTTGATGGTTCACTCAGCACAGCGTCATTTGGATTAAAACTAAATTGAACATGCCAGTAAGACATGAACTGTTACCAGATTAGTACATAAGTGCGGTGCTATTACATAAATACAATATAAAATATGAGAGAGCAATATAATGAATAATGAAAGTGGCAAAAGCTCACACAGTAAATATATACGGCGACTACCAAAGACGAAAGCATCGCACTCGGTCTGGACAAAAGTGGTATCGTTGCATCCCTAACTAAAAGGTGTCCTTACCAAACCCTTTCGGCGGGCCAAAGTCCTTAATGGCGATGCCTGTCCATGACTGCTCGGTGACGTGGCGGATTATAAGAGGGTTGGTCTCCACCCTGCTTCTCGAGGGCGGTTTCCACGCCTCAACAATCTCATGCGGTTGCGGGCAATTGCCGGTCCACCCCTCCGCGGAAATGAGCCGCGCCACTTTTCCGGCCGAAGGTCTGTGCGTGCCAAAGTATCCTGAAAGGCAAAATGACAAGACTTTACTCGTGCGTGTCGTTTGTCACTGTGAGTTAATGTACAGTTAGCGGGTGCCAACGCTGTATTGACTGTTTTGGAGACTTACCGAGAAGGTGCGCTCTCCTGAGGTCATACTGGGACAGGCGCCACTTGTCATAATAGGCGCGGTCTCCTGGGAAACCGCAGCTGGTGCGCTGCACCTTTGACGGAGGCTGGCCTTGAAGGGAGACGGGAAATGCGGAGAGGAACTCGGTGAAACACCGCCGTTGGGGCGCAACCGGCGTCCCCTCATCAGAAGGCATCCTGTGTATAGGTGAGGAAAACAAAGTTTACACCATTACATGATAAACGTGGACAAGATGTTAATACGCTGGGCAAACGGTTTGTGCTATGTCCTAGGTAAACGAAGAGACACATACACGGCCAAGGAGTGCAGCAGCTCGGCCGCGTCAACCAGGTCCTCGTCGCGGACCTCGCCATCGCAGAGGCCAAGGTAGGCGTCGAGGGTGCGCTGCTGCTGTGCGGTGAGCCGTTTAGCCGCCACTCTGACGGCCCTCCGAACGTCGAGGCTCGTCGACGTCTCCAGTTTGTACCTGTAAAAATACAATATAAATGGAAATGTTAATCGTGAAATGACTCTTACTGACAAGATGCAACCGAGAGTATGTATTCACACATGTGCGCGTGGAGGTGTCTGTGCAGGTATTTACATGGCATGAAAGTTATACATGTCTTGGGAGACGCTGTGCACGGCCTGACCGGACCCGGAGACGAAGAGCTTGTTGGATCCTTCCAGTGGTCGGAGACTCTGGTGCCTGATCCTCGCAAAGTAGGTCTGCAGCATCTATGAAAAAAGGGTCATACGGGTTATTACACTTTTTTTTTTTTTCTTTTTTTTTTCTTTCTACCTTTCTCCCAATCGCTAGGTCACACATTTATCAGGGTCACTTTGTCAAAACTATCCACACAGTGAGCACAGCAGAAACCTGTTTTGGGCTAAACTGTGGACCATTTATCAGTGCCATGCCACAAAGTGCATTAGATGACGACATCTTTCGATTTTTACGTGAATTATTTTTGCACTTAGACATCAAAACTTTATGTGAACTGCTGTGCCAAGATGAAATGTCGGTTGGGAGAGCTTTGTGAAGAGTTCTGCAGAAGTGACCCAAGCATGGGGAAATGTGTCGGAGCAAATTAAACCTAACTGTACATACCTAAATGTAAACATGGTGTAGTAAGCAATCTACTACAGTTAATGTCTTAGTGAAACTTACAAATTCCTCGTCCAGAGTCAGCGCTATATTGAGATTGCCAGCGTCTTTCTGGTGACTCCGGAGGACCACTCTGCTCCTGTGGGTGACACGGCCCACCCAATCCGCATCCTGGGAAACATCAAAGGTGTCATTTAAAAAAAACATCGAAGGTGTCATTAAAAAGGAGCGAGTGAGTGAGTGAGTGAGTGGGTGGGTGGTTGTTTGGCTGGGTGGGTGGGTGAGTGAGTTTGTGAGTGATTTTTTTCTTTTGCATGAGCGAGCGTGTGTGCTTGTTTTTGTGATTCATGAGGACACAATTTGTATAATGGCACGACCATTACGACGTAAACATGACATTGCGTGCGTCCTCATTTTTGAAATAGCTTTAAAAACAAATTCAAAATGTAAAAATGCACAATGTTTGCTGTCATGGGTAGGTTTAGACTAGGTGCAGTGTAAGGCCGATATACAGTTTGTACAGTATAAAAACCATTACGCCCATGGAATGTCCTCACTTGGATGGCAAAACAAACCTGAGTGAGTGAGTGAGCGAGCGAGTGTGCGTGTGTGTGTGTGGGAGCTAGAGTATGTGCGTGTGAGTTAATTTGTGAAAGTGTAAACTGGTCAGAATGGATGGACTTACTGTTAGATTTTGCACTGCCATGGGGACCTGCACATGATTGTAGACGAGGACCGCCTCACAGTAATAACGGTACACGGTCTTGCCTCTTCGCGAAATACTGCGGCCCAACTCCAGGTCCCCACGTATTCTATCCGCGTCCCCTTTGGCCACCCGCAAAATGGTCTTACATTGATAAAGACAGCCAGTAGAACGCCTGTTTGGATGAAAGGGGTCAAAACAGACAGGATACTTAAGACGCCACCCTTAAGATTACCTGAGACAAGACAGGTGCATGCCGACAATAATGATGCTATTAGCAAACTTTATTTTGACACGATAAAGTCGCACTGCAAACGATGCTTTGCTGCACTTACTTTTTGCGCTGACCAGATGGGACGACGACAGCAGCGGTGGAGGTGGAAGGGCCGGCCGATGAAGAAGGAGCTTCTTCACTGAGGTCCGGCTGGTTCCTGATGAGGAAGCCTAGCCGAAGAAGCTCCTTCACCATTGCCACCTGGCAACCTCTGTCCGGCAGTAGCCCACATATATGTTCGAAGTCCCAAACCCGGGCGTTCCGCGCCCAGTCTCTGGCGGAAGCCTGGGCTTGATCCGCAGCCGCGGCCCTTTCAGCCGGTGTGCCGTCAGTCAGACACCCACTGGCCAGATGCTCGTAGATGTCGTCCTGCAGCTCCTTACACACCAGGCAGTGGACAACCAACCTTTGAGAGAAAAACACGATACAATACATTACAAAAATTCAAAAAGGAAAAAAATATATAGAAAGAACGATACTCTCATTAAAACGATTCAATTAGATATTAAACATCCAAAATAAAAGAAAACTGTTCACACTTTATATTATGGTGGCCTAAACGTCTAGTCGCGACGTAGATATTAATGAACTTGCGTACGTACATTTTGTTGTTGTTGTTTTGGAGAAAACAGTGATTTGGACACCTATAAGGAGGTTGAAATGTATGAAAAAATCTTAATAGAAAGGTAATAGTTTTTCTGTTGTTGTTGTTGTTGTTGTTGTTGTTGTTGTTTAAGGTGGTTTTATTGTTAGTTTGACCAAGAAAGATGAATTTGCCCAAACCAGTATGTATTTTAAAAATATATGACCAAAGAACATAAAAGTGCCCGAATTGTCACCCAATTACATCTGTAATCAGGGGTTCAACCGCGAAGTGACCATATACTGTTATTTTTTTAGGATTATTATTATTATTATTATTATTATTATTATTATTATTATTATTATTTTATATTGCATGCACAAAGCAGAAACTTCTAAAAACCGTAGTTGGCATGAAGTCCTTGAACCCCATTAATTGCTGATTGCAGCTATATTTCATTTTTGTAATTACATGTATTATTATTACGCTGTTGACCCATCCCTTAAACCTCAAACACCATCCCCCACCCCCAACCCCAATAGCTGGAAAAAGTGTTTACCAATAAAATGTGAAGAAAACTAGTACATTGTACTTTTTTTTATTTTTATTATTGGTTTGTGTCACTTTATTTCGTGTCAGTAAATAGTAGTTAAGGCCACCAAATATAAAGTTGGTCCAGAAAACACGTCGGTCATTAAAACGGACAAAAACGCTGAGTCATTTACACAGAGTTGAACATTTTAGATTAAAGTCGCACCGGTCACTGACACGGAGTTAATTAACAACTGTGTTGTTACAACGTCAATGTTAGACATCAGAGTTGAAAGAAATGTATTAATTTTGCTCATTTTACACGAAGTTAGTTAACACCTATAGGTTGTCGGAGAAAAGCTTTTTGAACGTCCATAATGCAAAAAAATAAAATAAAATAATAATAATAAATAAAAAATAAATAAATAAAAACATAAATAAAACGAGTTAAAGAATAAACACAAACCTTTCCATTTCTTTGATCACTTTTGTTCTTCCCTTTTTTCCTCTTGCTCCGTTACAAAAGCACCTGTTTCACTGACAATTCGACGATCTCTGCAAAGGTGCGCGTCTTTTTTTTTCAAAATAAAAGTCCCGATATCAGAATGCAAAGCTTCAAACGAAAAAGTTAAAGGACTTTTTTGATCTGTTCACTTTCAATTGTAATCCTTTTGCTTAACATGAACTGATCATGAACTCCGCGTATACAGAATGTATTAATATTTGTTATTGTTAATTACAACAATTACTAATAATTTATTATTAGTAATTGTCCCCCCCCCCACACACACACACACAAAAGTCCCAGTTTCAGAATGCTTCTCGCTAAAGCTAAAGGACAAATTGTTATATTTCTTTAGTTTACTTGTTTGTTTACGGAAATGTCAAATAAATGAAATCATGTTTACATTACACCGTTTTAGAAACGTTGCTCTGTTTACTTTATCTGTTTATATATATATATATATATATATATATATATATATATATATATATATATATATATATATATATTATATATATATATATATATATATATATATATATATATATATATATATATGTATATATATATATATGTATATATATATATATATGTATATATATATATATATATATTTATATATATATATATATATATATATATATATATATATATATATATATATATATATTGTGTTAGATGATGTATTAACTCATGTTTCATAAATGAACCTGATTGAAAAGTGATAACAATGAATGTTATTATGACTGTCTATGTCATTCATAATAAACTAAAGTTATAAACACTTGATTATAGACTGATTGATTTATTGTTTGTTTATGACTACATTTAGTTTGAGGAAAACCTCTAAATCTAACATTATAAATTAAAAGTACACATTTTTAAAAATGACAAATGTTTAAAATGCATGAATGTTATATGTGTGACATTTATGGTTATGCGTATTACATGTATAATTATCTCTATAGCCTTTACAAAGAATGAATGTCATAAATGCTCATTTATTGAGTTATTCACACAGAAAAAAAAAAGGATTCACACAGGTAAACAACAGGTTTATTTGCAGAAAGGATGTCCATCGCAACGATGCCAGCAGGTAAAGTGAGTGAGTGTGATGATACCTGTCTTGTGCTCTCCTTGTCTTGTGTGGTAGTTTTTCTTGTTTATTGTTTGTTTTTGACTACATTTAGTTTGGGGAAAACCTCAAAATGTAACGTTATAAATTAAAAGTACACATTTTTAAAAATGACAAATGTTTAAAATGCATGAATGTTATATGTGTGACATTTATGGTTATGCGTATTACATGTATAATTATCTCTATAGCCTTTACAAAGAATGAATGTCATAAATGCTCATTTATTGAGTTATTCACACAGAAAAAAAAAAAAAGGATTCACACAGGTAATCAACAGGTTTATTTGCAGAAAGGATGTCCATCGCAACGATGCCAGCAGGTAAAGTGAGTGAGTGTGATGATACCTGTCTTGTGCTCTCCTTGTCTTGTGTGGTAGTTTTTCTTGTTTATTAGTCTCCCCAGGTGTTTCTGATTAACCATGCCCCCTTGTTATCTAGTGTAGCTGCCCTGGATTTACCTGTTTGTGTCATTAAAGTAGTGCTTGCACATTTGGATTCTCTCTCGGCTTCGTACTTACCTCATCGTTACAGTGAGTGTCCGGGCTGGACGTGTGGTGATTGGTGACACAGGATTACTGAGCTGGACCAAAGTGATCTAAACAAAAGTGAACCGTGAGCAAAAACCCTCCCCATTCATCCAGGCTTGGGACTGGCTCTGCCATTACACTGATTTGGGTAATGTCAGAGGCTGGGTTAAAAAAATTTTTTTTTTTTTTTTTTTTGGGCTTTTGTATTTTTTTTGTATTTTTTTTTTTTTAATTATTTTTTTTTTGAAAACGCATAAAACACAACCCTAACCATAACGAACCATAACTATTTACAAATATTCCAAAAAATTAAATAAATATTATATATGCGCGCGTGTGTGTGTGTGTATAAATATATAACAAAAATAAGCTGTTTGGCGCAAATCCAAATAAATAAATCTAATAAAAAATCCTATTTAAAAATAAAAATATACTTTACGAAGAGGAAAAACACGCGCTTACGAAAAAAAAATATATACAAAGAACTATATACAGTGTGCAAAAAAAAAAAAAAAATTCCGTGGAAAGGTTCTCACTGCTCTGCCGTCAGGCGCTGCCTTTTTCTCTTAAACGAAACAAAGGTTCGGACAGAGACGGAGATTTCAGTGCAGCGCTTTACATAGCTGTTGTAGGCGGCGGAGTGGCTCAGGTCAGGGCTGAGGTCAATGAGGCCGACCTCCAGATTTGTCCACCTGCTGTTTGTGCTGGCCGGAACCGAGGTGGGTTCTATCCTCTCCACGAGCTGCTCCTCGACCTGTTCCTCTTCCTCCTCCACATCCAGGGGTTCCACTCTCTCCTCCTGGGGAGGCGGACGCGGACGGGCGGGTGTGCTGGGCACGTCTCGTGGCACAACCAGCTTATATGGTATGCTCTCATGAAACCTCCATACAGCGGGGTTCTGGATCAGTAGCAGCCGTGATAGGATGTGCAGATCCTGAAGGTGACGCTGGGACACCGGCATGGAGCGTTCGAGCTCCGCCATCTTACTAAAGCTGACAAAATCTCCATTTTGAATGAGCCCAATGCAGCTGAGGAAGGTCAGGGAGGTGATCGCCCTGTCCTTGGGCATCCCCTTTGGAAGACGCTCCACGCAGCGCTCCAGCCAGGGCATCCCGTGCTCGCGGTACCGCACGAGGTTGCGAGAGTACGACAGCCCGAGCTCGTCTATCCTCGCGCAGATGTCTCCGAGGTAGGAGGCCGCGCGTCCGGCGGCCGACGGTATGTGTGCCGGCTGGTGGAGCTCCACGTAGTCTTTGTTATTCCACTTGGCCTTGAGGTGCCGTTTTTCGTCCCAGTATTTGATGTGCGGAAAGTACTTGTATGGGGCGAGGCCAAGGCTGAGGCAGTGGGCCGGGTCGTACCCCATCGCGGTCACCATTTGCACCGCGCGGCCGAACGTGAGGGGGTACCCGAAGGCTCTCCTGTCCGCCACCTCACGGGCGAACTCTGAGACCGACCGGCAGTCGACCAGCCGGCCGAAAGGAAGGGCCGGGCCTTTGAGGGACTGGCCGGGCAGGGGGGCGTCCCGCTGGTACAGGTCGCACAGGAGGATCCTCGCCATCTGCTCCCCGACGATCTGATGGCCCGCCGCCAGGCTGTCGGTCAGTGGGAAAAGGCGGAGGACTCTGGCCTTCTGGACCTCGTCCTTGGTCCAGGTCTCCAAAGGGGGAGGAGACTCCCCGACGCTGGCGCTGCCTATGGGCCCGAGGCAGAGGAAGCCCCTCATCCTGGTGAGACTGTTCGGGCTGGTGGCGCTCACTCCCAGGGCCCGGCTGAACTGCCGCGTGGAGCGGCACAGCGGCCGGCCGAAGAATAGCTCCTCGGCCGCGAGCTCCAGCTGGAAGGCGCGCCAGCTGTTCTCGTAGCCTCCCATGCCGCGCGCATGGTCCAGGAGGTCGTGGAGGGACCCGCTCAGGTGGCTGGCTACCGCGTGCACCACGTGCTGGAGGCCGACGCCGTCTTGCTGTCGGAAAGGCACAAGCATCGGCACCGTCTCCAGCAGGCGGTCGAGCATAGGCTCTGCGAAGAAATCGGAGGCCGGCATGACCTGGTAAGAACAATAATAATAATAAATTAATAATAAGCGTTATTTATAGCATCGTTGTAGCATCTCGAAGCGCTTCACAGAATAGGAACAAGACACAAAATACAATTATACATGCAATGCGTTAATGAAAGTAGACAAAAATAAAATGCCTAATAAAACCGTACCAACAACAGTATCGTATCTTTAACGGCATCAACAAATAAGCTTTAACCCTCGAGCCGCACTCACATTACAGCCCTTAATTCCGTGTTTGTGGACAAATGTGGCCAAAAAAAGGGTCTCACGTGGGATCCAATTGTTTGTTGGTTTTTTTTACATTTTTTTTATAAAATGTTAAATATCTTCAATAAAATAAAATAAAAACTATCACTTTATGTTCGTTTTTTTTTTGTTGTTGTTTTATTTCTGATTTGTGTTATTTATGAATTTATTTACCTCTAAAAGCACAACATTTTATATGTAAATTCTGCTTATTTTTATGATAGTTTTAATATTTATTTAACTTGATTTAAAAATAGAATAAAAATCAACCCAGTAAGTTCAGAGAGCTAAAAGCTAAAGATGAAGTGACTTGAAGTGGCGCCACCCTGTGTCTAATGTTGGTATAAAATTAACAAAAAACAATAATATCAATAACCACTAGATGGCTGTAGTACTGAATGGCTGCATATAGGCTAAACTCTATGAACCACTGTATAAAACGAATTTGAGCTCTTAATTTTTTGACTTTATCACATGTTAAAAAAAAATAAAAAATAAATAAATATATATATATATATATATATATATATATATATATATATATAGATAGATAGATATATATATATATATATATATATATATATATATATATATATATATATATATATATATATATATAAATATATATAAATATATATATATAGATATATATATATATATATATATATATATATATATTAGAGCAGGGACTTTAACGCGTTAATTAAGATTAATTAATTACACAAAAAATAACGCTTAAAACATTTTTTTTCCGCATTTTAATCGCACTTATTTTTGCACCGCAGAACGTTTCTCACTGGATGAGTTTCGGCGGACCGATTATACTGGAGCACCAACTAGCGTTCATGACTTCAGACCCACACCTGCAAACTTGTAGTTTTCTTGGTCAATTGGGTCATTTACGTGAATCGCATAGAACCGGAGAGTTTTGTGGGAGGAAGGGTTGTTATTTGAAATAACGAAAATTTCATAATTCGCCGGCGCGACCACAACATTGTCCAACATCAAAGGGGAAACGTAATGCAAGCGGAACGAAACTGCTTGTTATTGTGTGGTTGACGGACCGTTTATCAGTTTGAACCAAAGCAGCGCGAGCCGATCTTGATAAAGCAACACTGTTATTTCGATTAATTAATTACAAAGCCTCTAATTGTTTAGTTTAATTTTTTTAATCGAGTCCCGGCCCTAATATAAATATATATATGTAAATATAAATATATATAAAAATATAAATATATAAAAATATAAATATAAATATAAATATATATATATATATATATATATATATATATATATATATATATATATATATATAAATATATATAAAAATATAAATATATATCTCTGTTAGGTGAGACTATACAAATATACCAAAATATGCTTAGATAAATATGACCATGCTATATAAGAAAAAGACAAAGTATTAAACCATTTATTTCAAACCTAAAAAAACTCAAATTTCAATAACTCAAAATAATTGGTACCAAACGGGTAAGAATATACATAACAATAACCATGACTAGGTTTTTAGACGATCAATAATTTAGGTAGCATATGCAGCATAAACATTATGTTTAGAAGTATCAACAAACCTTGCAGTAGCACTTAGATCTAACTTTGAAGTGTGCCTGTGTGTGTTTGTGTGTGTGTGTGTGTGTTTGTGTTTGTAATGTGTGCCCTGGTTTATATTACATTGTGGGGACCAAATGTCCCCATAAGAATAGTAAAACCTGAGATCACCTACATTGTGGGGACCAGCCAGCGGTCCCCACTTTTCAAAAGGCTTATAAATCACACAGGATGAGTTGTTTTGAGAAAGTAAAAATGCAGAATGTTTCCTGTGATGGGTAGGTTTAGGGGTAGGGTTAGTGTAAGGGGACAGAATATACAGTTTGTATGGTATACAAACCATTACGTCTATGGAGAGTCCCCACAAAGATAGTGAACCACTGTGTGTGTGTGTGTGTGTGTGTGTGTGTGTGTGTGTGTGTGTGTGTGTGTGTGTGTGTGTGTGTGTGTGTGTGTGTGTGTGTGTGTGTGTGTGTGTGTGTGTGTGTGTGTGTGTGTGTGTGTGTGTGATATCAAGTGCTGGTGTGTACAGGGTTAAAAGCTCTGAGAGATTATGAGGTGCCAGATCATGCAAAACCTTATAAGCAAAAGCATGAAGATTTTATTGAAGGTGAAGCACCTCGTGAAATTGGGGCCCGACCAGAAAGACCCCCTCGAACCTGGCGTAGGCCTGGGTCACCGTCTTCGCCGTGAGGTCATCTGCGTGTGCCACGTACCTGCATTGAGACAGAAGATAATACAGTTACTTTAAACAAGGCTTTTCGATGCTCATCTTAGTGTGTGTGTGTGTGTGTGTGTGTGTGTGTGTGTGTGTGTGTGTGTGTTTTTTCTTAGTGTTACATTTTTTCCGAATGTTTCGCTATCACATTCGTTCACGATTACTCTCTCTCCGTTACTCTGTAATACAGGTGTAGTTTTATAAACACACGTGCTCTTCTGCATGGATGCCCGACTTACCGGTCCGCTGATGCGTTGATCATCCTCCGGTGTCGCTCATTGTGCATGTCGCACATGGTCACGACACGGCTCACCGGGTGCTTCGCCGCGGCCGGCGTGTGGCAATGTGGGGTCACGGTGTACAGCTGCAAAAAGTTGACCTTGACGTCTTGGCTCAGTATGACGTCCATGAGCCTCGGGTCAACGTCCATGGGTAGGTGGTCGAGGTTACTCTGAAAGTTCGCCGTCTCAGTCATTGAATAAGAGGAGAACAGGGTCCCCCGCTGACCCACCACCTCCTGCAGCCCACAGCGTGACCACAGGAGGCTGATGGTCCCGTCGCTAGAGGGGTGGATGTTGACGGCCACGTGATACGAGATGTCGGCGACTCCCCGCGTGTCGACGAGCCGCCTCAAGTCGAACCACCCACTGTCCCTCTGCCCGAACTTGGTGAGTGTCAGGTAAATACCCATGTCCACGTCAACGTTCACATCTTTGACTGAGCTCATAAAGAGGTCAAGCAGGAACCTCTGGTCGCCGGCCAGGACGTTCATCTTGGTCAGGTTGCCGAGGTCATTCTTCATGATGCTGGCTCTGGCCAAGTCACGCGGCGGCAGGCCCTTCAGCCGGGCGGTGAAATTACTGTAGACGGCGTTGATCATGCCAATGGCATGCGCCTTCGCCATAACTTCGCTCCGGAACATGGGGGCAGTGTTGTTCGGGTCGACCGGCACGCAACTTATGTTTAGAAAGTAGCCACCGTCGACATAGGCCAAAACACTGCCCATCGACCTGCGGAAGGACGTGACGCCCTCAGCTGTGTAGGCGGTCAAGTCCAGGTGCTTCCTGAGAATGTGCCAGTGATTTTTCACCTTGGATGGGTCAACTTTGCCCACAAAGAGGTAGTGGAGCCCAGCTTTAAGGCAGCTCACATCCTCCAGGTGGATGACGACCCCGTCGAAATCATACGAGTACCTCACTACATCGCAGGCCTTGTCTAACACGGTGGGAAATATGGGGATGCGCGGGGAATCCGTACTTAAAAACTCAGACACACTCTGGAACTTTTGAAACTCGGTCACAAGGCCGCGTGTGTTCTCTGCACATGCCACATCGAACGGCTCAAAATCCTCACTGAATAAACCCAAGAAAAAACGCCAATAAACTACATGGTTTGACACACACAAACTATTACACGTCAAAGATTAAACATATATAAACACTCACCTGTCCATTTTTGAAACTTTTCGTCTCTGAGGAGATGGATGATAACGGGTGCAGAACAGACCCCATGCGTGCGCTGGCAGGTGCTTGCCGCCGGTGCTCACGATGCGCGGGTTCAAGGTTTATCGCGGATTCGTATACATAATAAAAGTCCCGATTTTTTAAAAAAATTTACATTAAATTAAAAAAAAAAATTTATGTCAGATTTCAAGAATTTACTGCCATTCACATAGCGTTTCTACTGTATGAGATGTCGTATTTTAAGTTATGCAATGAAATCGCACGTTATAGCGCTGCTATTATTCTTACAGCACTGTAATAACCTAGAAAATAAATATAGGACGATTATTTAAAACAATTTTTAAAACGCTACAATCTATATATATATATATATATATATATATATATATATATATATATATATATACAAATTTTAACCCAACAAATTGTATGTATTTGAACAATTTAGCCTTTAGGAAAAAAAAAAAAAAAAAAAAAAAAAAATATATATATATATATATATATATATATATATATATATATATATATATATATATATATATATAAATATATATACAGATTTTAACCCAAGAAATTGTATGTATTTTAACAATTTAGCCTTTAGGAAAAAAAATAAATATCTGTCATTTTTTACCTTCACAGTTCACTTTCATTTCCAGGGACTATTTCTCCATCACTCGGTAATAAAAGTATAGTTTTATAATTACAACATTAATATCGACATCATAAAAATAATAACGGGAAAACAAGATAAAAGTCCCGAATTCACCTTGAGGATTTCATTACGAGTGGATACAAACGTATTGATCCAGCTCATTTAAAATGTGGTGTGCCTGTAGTATCGTTTTATACAATCATGCACATATAATCTTTGAAATCGTTAAGGTTAAATGTTTTAACGTTTACAAATGTATGCTCCATTTACAGCACCTGTCGATCTGTGATGTGACCAGTAGAGGGAGCCAAAGGATGGGGGAATCTTTAAAGCCTGATGCTTTTCTACTGGTAAGTTTAATAGAGGATTGGGA
>CM040812.1:34874770-34892270 GCA_022829025.1 Squalius cephalus | reverse complement strand
TTGAGCTCTGTTGGTGCAAAAAAAAGGTGGGTGCAGTTCAGTATCTCACTGCCTGGTGGCGCTAGAGAGCCCAAACTTGGTGCAGTCGACTCCCCGCCCCCTAATTAGCGTACACACCAAGTTTCAGCTCTCTAACACCTACAGAACTCGAAAACACCATGGGGGTGCAGTTGGATACAGGTGCACTCTTCGCTTTTTCACATATAACCTATTGCCTGGGTTTCCTGAAAACTCACTTGCACTTTCCTCAATTATCACTTGGACCAGTGCGGGCACATACACGGACTGTTCCAACCAAATCTACACAACTTCAACCCTAACCAAGTCAAAACCTAACTCACACTCAAGGTGAACACAAGCCACACCCACAAAACAACCCTACCCACTTAAGCCCCACCCCCTCAACCCCACCCAAACAAACACCACCCAAAATCAACTATAACACAAACCACCAAAAGTCTAAGAAAACTGACCTTTGACCCCATAGCTGATAAAAAAACTATATCTATCTATCTATCTATCTATCTATCTATCTATCTATCTATCTATCTGTCTGTCTGTCTGTCTGTCTGTCTGTCTGTCTGTAGTGGGCACCGGCGGGTGCAGTAACATTGCTCGGAACCTGGTGGCGCTAGAGGGACGTTACTGAGCCCATTGGATCGGGCCTGGCCGGATTATTATATGTACAAGACTTGAGCTCTGTTGGTGCAAAAAAAAGGTGGGTGCAGTTCAGTATCTCACTGCCTGGTGGCGCTAGAGAGCCCAAACTTGGTGCAGTCGACTCCCCGCCCCCTAATTAGCGTACACACCAAGTTTCAGCTCTCTAACACCTACAGAACTCGAAAACACCATGGGGGTGCAGTTGGATACAGGTGCACTCTTCGCTTTTTCACATATAACCCTAACAAGCCCCACCCACAAAACAACCCTACCCACTTAAGCCCCACCCCCTCAACCCCACCCAAACAAACACCACCCAAAATCAACTATAACACAAACCACCAAAAGTCTAAGAAAACTGACCTTTGACCCCATAGCTGATAAAAAAACTATATCTATCTATCTATCTGTCTGTCTGTCTGTCTGTCTATCTATCTGTCTATCTGTCTATCTATCTATCTATCTATCTATCTATCTGTCTGTCTGTCTGTCTGTCTGTCTGTCTATCTATCTATCTATCTATCTATCTATCTATCTATCTATCTATCTATCTATCTATCTATCTATCTATCTATCTATCTATCTATCTATCTATCTATCTATCTATCAGTCGACTCCCCGCCCCCTAATTAGCGTACACACCAAGTTTCAGCTCTCTAACACCTACAGAACTCGAAAACACCATGGGGGTGCAGTTGGATACAGGTGCACTCTTCGCTTTTTCACATATAACCCTAACAAGCCCCACCCACAAAACAACCCTACCCACTTAAGCCCCACCCCCTCAACCCCACCCAAACAAACACCACCCAAAATCAACTATAACTCAAACCACCAAAAGTCTAAGAAAACTGACCTTTGACCCCATAGCTGATAAAAAAACTATATCTATCTATCTATCTGTCTGTCTGTCTGTCTGTCTGTCTGTCTATCTATCTGTCTATCTGTCTATCTATCTATCTATCTATCTATCTATCTGTCTATCTATCTATCTATCTGTCTATCTATCTATCTATCTATCTATCTATCTATCTATCTATCTATCTATCTATCAGTCGACTCCCCGCCCCCTAATTAGCGTACACACCAAGTTTCAGCTCTCTAACACCTACAGAACTCGAAAACACCATGGGGGTGCAGTTGGATACAGGTGCACTCTTCGCTTTTTCACATATAACCCTAACAAGCCCCACCCACAAAACAACCCTACCCACTTAAGCCCCACCCCCTCAACCCCACCCAAACAAACACCACCCAAAATCAACTATAACACAAACCACCAAAAGTCTAAAACCATCTTTACATCCCTAGGAATAGAAAACTGACCTTTGACCCCATAACTGATAAAAAAAACTCTATCTATCTATCTATCTATCTATCTATCTATCTATCTATCTATCTATCTATCTATCTATCTATCTACATTTTGAGTTTGTGAATAAACATTGCATTCATTTTTAAATTGTTTTCTGTAAAAAAACTTTTGTTTTCTGTTGCAGTGTTAAGGGCCTACGGAGCATGAGAGCTGGACTCAGGGGGGTGGGGGGCTCACTTCCTGTATACACAAAAAGTAATTTGTTTGTATATACTAATGCATGACATCTGAAATTAAAAAATGTATAGAGAACAGTCAGAGAACTTTAGAGATGGGTAACAGATTTATTTGAAAAAAATAACATCATAAAAAGTAACAATTTAAACATTAGAAAACTATAAAATAAAAAACTATATAACAGAACTATAAAATACATAACTATATAAATAACAGACCTATAAAATAAATAACTATATATAACAGACCTATAAAATAAATAACTATATATAAAAGACCTATAAAATAAACTACTATATAACATAACTATAAAATGAATACATAAAAAAAAAAAAAAAACTGTCTGTGGAATGAGGGAAAGGGGATTCTACGGGGGACTTTATAAAAAATAAAAAAAGAGCAGCATTTCCAGAGCAGCATTGATGGGTTGGCTGTGCAGCTGTTTCTCACTGGCCTACCCTCTTCACACAGCACAACCACTGGAAATACTGGAAATACGTCTCCTGCACATGAGGTGGAAGCGCTGTCATAATCAATGCAGAGTTCAACAGGGTTCATTAACGTTAACGTTAGGGTTCATTTTTCTTGGACAACCAGCAGATGAAAGACTCCAGACAGACAATGTTTGGATATTTTTTAGGTGACATAAAAATAAAAATGGGACATTTTTTTAAGAAAGAAAGAAAGAAAGAAACAAACAAACAAACAAACAAACAAACAAAAAAGAAGCTTGTTCTAGAGTTGCCTAGTCATCTAGCCATTCTAGTTCCAGGCCTTCCCCACGAAATGACTTGCGGTTGACCCCATAATCAAAAAACAATTCTGTGTCCACGGGGATGTCACGCGTGGCCCTAAAAAGGATGACGTCACTGACGTTGTCGCCAAGCTTTAATTCGCACCGAAAGGGCTTGAGGTTCGAGGACTTGCCGGAGTGGTTTATTCGACGGCCGTACGTGTCTTTTCCAGGGTGGCACGCGCAGGGGAACGTTTGTGCGTCCACGCACATTTTTCCACTGGGCGAGTCGAAAAAGAATAGGTAGCCAGCCTCATCACGAAGGCGGCTCAGGATGGCTTTCCCTTCCGCGGCCGTGATGATCCTACCGTGGTAGTCGCAGACCACGTCCCCCTTTGAATAGTGCTGGGTCGCGATGACTCCTGTAATAGGGAAAAAATTACATTTTGAGTTGCTGGACAGACAGAGCTTGCACGTTAGACAAACGTTTCAGGATTCAATTCTAGATCTGGGTGCAGTCAATGGCTGTGGTACAATTATATTTGTATTTTCTGGCCTTCAAAAAATAAATAAATAAATAAAAGCCAAAAGCAGGGATGTACCAATTTACATTTAAAATGAAGTGTTAAATCTCATCATTGAAATATCAAACGAAGTATAGCAATGCCTACATATAGGTGTGGTGCACGAGCTGAAATTTTTTGAAAAACTCAAAGATTGAGGGAGACAGCACACTTGTGTTGCATGCTCTTGATTGTGGTTGATGGTTCACTCAGCACAGCGTCATTTGGATTAAAACTAAATTGAACATGCCAGTAAGACATGAACTGTTACCAGATTAGTACATAAGTGCGGTGCTATTACATAAATACAATATAAAATATGAGAGAGCAATATAATGAATAATGAAAGTGGCAAAAGCTCACACAGTAAATATATACGGCGACTACCAAAGACGAAAGCATCGCACTCGGTCTGGACAAAAGTGGTATCGTTGCATCCCTAACTAAAAGGTGTCCTTACCAAACCCTTTCGGCGGGCCAAAGTCCTTAATGGCGATGCCTGTCCATGACTGCTCGGTGACGTGGCGGATTATAAGAGGGTTGGTCTCCACCCTGCTTCTCGAGGGCGGTTTCCACGCCTCAACAATCTCATGCGGTTGCGGGCAATTGCCGGTCCACCCCTCCGCGGAAATGAGCCGCGCCACTTTTCCGGCCGAAGGTCTGTGCGTGCCAAAGTATCCTGAAAGGCAAAATGACAAGACTTTACTCGTGCGTGTCGTTTGTCACTGTGAGTTAATGTACAGTTAGCGGGTGCCAACGCTGTATTGACTGTTTTGGAGACTTACCGAGAAGGTGCGCTCTCCTGAGGTCATACTGGGACAGGCGCCACTTGTCATAATAGGCGCGGTCTCCTGGGAAACCGCAGCTGGTGCGCTGCACCTTTGACGGAGGCTGGCCTTGAAGGGAGACGGGAAATGCGGAGAGGAACTCGGTGAAACACCGCCGTTGGGGCGCAACCGGCGTCCCCTCATCAGAAGGCATCCTGTGTATAGGTGAGGAAAACAAAGTTTACACCATTACATGATAAACGTGGACAAGATGTTAATACGCTGGGCAAACGGTTTGTGCTATGTCCTAGGTAAACGAAGAGACACATACACGGCCAAGGAGTGCAGCAGCTCGGCCGCGTCAACCAGGTCCTCGTCGCGGACCTCGCCATCGCAGAGGCCAAGGTAGGCGTCGAGGGTGCGCTGCTGCTGTGCGGTGAGCCGTTTAGCCGCCACTCTGACGGCCCTCCGAACGTCGAGGCTCGTCGACGTCTCCAGTTTGTACCTGTAAAAATACAATATAAATGGAAATGTTAATCGTGAAATGACTCTTACTGACAAGATGCAACCGAGAGTATGTATTCACACATGTGCGCGTGGAGGTGTCTGTGCAGGTATTTACATGGCATGAAAGTTATACATGTCTTGGGAGACGCTGTGCACGGCCTGACCGGACCCGGAGACGAAGAGCTTGTTGGATCCTTCCAGTGGTCGGAGACTCTGGTGCCTGATCCTCGCAAAGTAGGTCTGCAGCATCTATGAAAAAAGGGTCATACGGGTTATTACACTTTTTTTTTTTTTCTTTTTTTTTTCTTTCTACCTTTCTCCCAATCGCTAGGTCACACATTTATCAGGGTCACTTTGTCAAAACTATCCACACAGTGAGCACAGCAGAAACCTGTTTTGGGCTAAACTGTGGACCATTTATCAGTGCCATGCCACAAAGTGCATTAGATGACGACATCTTTCGATTTTTACGTGAATTATTTTTGCACTTAGACATCAAAACTTTATGTGAACTGCTGTGCCAAGATGAAATGTCGGTTGGGAGAGCTTTGTGAAGAGTTCTGCAGAAGTGACCCAAGCATGGGGAAATGTGTCGGAGCAAATTAAACCTAACTGTACATACCTAAATGTAAACATGGTGTAGTAAGCAATCTACTACAGTTAATGTCTTAGTGAAACTTACAAATTCCTCGTCCAGAGTCAGCGCTATATTGAGATTGCCAGCGTCTTTCTGGTGACTCCGGAGGACCACTCTGCTCCTGTGGGTGACACGGCCCACCCAATCCGCATCCTGGGAAACATCAAAGGTGTCATTTAAAAAAAACATCGAAGGTGTCATTAAAAAGGAGCGAGTGAGTGAGTGAGTGAGTGGGTGGGTGGTTGTTTGGCTGGGTGGGTGGGTGAGTGAGTTTGTGAGTGATTTTTTTCTTTTGCATGAGCGAGCGTGTGTGCTTGTTTTTGTGATTCATGAGGACACAATTTGTATAATGGCACGACCATTACGACGTAAACATGACATTGCGTGCGTCCTCATTTTTGAAATAGCTTTAAAAACAAATTCAAAATGTAAAAATGCACAATGTTTGCTGTCATGGGTAGGTTTAGACTAGGTGCAGTGTAAGGCCGATATACAGTTTGTACAGTATAAAAACCATTACGCCCATGGAATGTCCTCACTTGGATGGCAAAACAAACCTGAGTGAGTGAGTGAGCGAGCGAGTGTGCGTGTGTGTGTGTGGGAGCTAGAGTATGTGCGTGTGAGTTAATTTGTGAAAGTGTAAACTGGTCAGAATGGATGGACTTACTGTTAGATTTTGCACTGCCATGGGGACCTGCACATGATTGTAGACGAGGACCGCCTCACAGTAATAATGGTACACGGTCTTGCCTCTTCGCGAAATACTGCGGCCCAACTCCAGGTCCCCACGTATTCTATCCGCGTCCCCTTTGGCCACCCGCAAAATGGTCTTACATTGATAAAGACAGCCAGTAGAACGCCTGTTTGGATGAAAGGGGTCAAAACAGACAGGATACTTAAGACGCCACCCTTAAGATTACCTGAGACAAGACAGGTGCATGCCGACAATAATGATGCTATTAGCAAACTTTATTTTGACACGATAAAGTCGCACTGCAAACGATGCTTTGCTGCACTTACTTTTTGCGCTGACCAGATGGGACGACGACAGCAGCGGTGGAGGTGGAAGGGCCGGCCGATGAAGAAGGAGCTTCTTCACTGAGGTCCGGCTGGTTCCTGATGAGGAAGCCTAGCCGAAGAAGCTCCTTCACCATTGCCACCTGGCAACCTCTGTCCGGCAGTAGCCCACATATATGTTCGAAGTCCCAAACCCGGGCGTTCCGCGCCCAGTCTCTGGCGGAAGCCTGGGCTTGATCCGCAGCCGCGGCCCTTTCAGCCGGTGTGCCGTCAGTCAGACACCCACTGGCCAGATGCTCGTAGATGTCGTCCTGCAGCTCCTTACACACCAGGCAGTGGACAACCAACCTTTGAGAGAAAAACACGATACAATACATTACAAAAATTCAAAAAGGAAAAAAATATATAGAAAGAACGATACTCTCATTAAAACGATTCAATTAGATATTAAACATCCAAAATAAAAGAAAACTGTTCACACTTTATATTATGGTGGCCTAAACGTCTAGTCGCGACGTAGATATTAATGAACTTGCGTACGTACATTTTGTTGTTGTTGTTTTGGAGAAAACAGTGATTTGGACACCTATAAGGAGGTTGAAATGTATGAAAAAATCTTAATAGAAAGGTAATAGTTTTTCTGTTGTTGTTGTTGTTGTTGTTGTTGTTGTTGTTTAAGGTGGTTTTATTGTTAGTTTGACCAAGAAAGATGAATTTGCCCAAACCAGTATGTATTTTAAAAATATATGACCAAAGAACATAAAAGTGCCCGAATTGTCACCCAATTACATCTGTAATCAGGGGTTCAACCGCGAAGTGACCATATACTGTTATTTTTTTAGGATTATTATTATTATTATTATTATTATTATTATTATTATTATTATTATTTTATATTGCATGCACAAAGCAGAAACTTCTAAAAACCGTAGTTGGCATGAAGTCCTTGAACCCCATTAATTGCTGATTGCAGCTATATTTCATTTTTGTAATTACATGTATTATTATTACGCTGTTGACCCATCCCTTAAACCTCAAACACCATCCCCCACCCCCAACCCCAATAGCTGGAAAAAGTGTTTACCAATAAAATGTGAAGAAAACTAGTACATTGTACTTTTTTTTATTTTTATTATTGGTTCGTGTCACTTTATTTCGTGTCAGTAAATAGTAGTTAAGGCCACCAAATATAAAGTTGGTCCAGAAAACACGTCGGTCATTAAAACGGACAAAAACGCTGAGTCATTTACACAGAGTTGAACATTTTAGATTAAAGTCGCACCGGTCACTGACACGGAGTTAATTAACAACTGTGTTGTTACAACGTCAATGTTAGACATCAGAGTTGAAAGAAATGTATTAATTTTGCTCATTTTACACGAAGTTAGTTAACACCTATAGGTTGTCGGAGAAAAGCTTTTTGAACGTCCATAATGCAAAAAAATAAAATAAAATAATAATAATAAATAAAAAATAAATAAATAAAAACATAAATAAAACGAGTTAAAGAATAAACACAAACCTTTCCATTTCTTTGATCACTTTTGTTCTTCCCTTTTTTCCTCTTGCTCCGTTACAAAAGCACCTGTTTCACTGACAATTCGACGATCTCTGCAAAGGTGCGCGTCTTTTTTTTTCAAAATAAAAGTCCCGATATCAGAATGCAAAGCTTCAAACGAAAAAGTTAAAGGACTTTTTTGATCTGTTCACTTTCAATTGTAATCCTTTTGCTTAACATGAACTGATCATGAACTCCGCGTATACAGAATGTATTAATATTTGTTATTGTTAATTACAACAATTACTAATAATTTATTATTAGTAATTGTCCCCCCCCCCACACACACACACACAAAAGTCCCAGTTTCAGAATGCTTCTCGCTAAAGCTAAAGGACAAATTGTTATATTTCTTTAGTTTACTTGTTTGTTTACGGAAATGTCAAATAAATGAAATCATGTTTACATTACACCGTTTTAGAAACGTTGCTCTGTTTACTTTATCTGTTTATATATATATATATATATATATATATATATATATATATATATATATATATATATATATATATATATATATATATGTATATATATATATGTATATATATATATATATATGTATATATATATATATATATATATATATATTTATATATATTTATATATATATATATATATATATATATATATATATATATATATATATATATATATATTGTGTTAGATGATGTATTAACTTATGTTTCATAAATGAACCTGATTGAAAAGTGATAACAATGAATGTTATTATGACTGTCTATGTCATTCATAATAAACTAAAGTTATAAACACTTGATTATAGACTGATTGATTTATTGTTTGTTTATGACTACATTTAGTTTGAGGAAAACCTCTAAATCTAACATTATAAATTAAAAGTACACATTTTTAAAAATGACAAATGTTTAAAATGCATGAATGTTATATGTGTGACATTTATGGTTATGCGTATTACATGTATAATTATCTCTATAGCCTTTACAAAGAATGAATGTCATAAATGCTCATTTATTGAGTTATTCACACAGAAAAAAAAAAGGATTCACACAGGTAAACAACAGGTTTATTTGCAGAAAGGATGTCCATCGCAACGATGCCAGCAGGTAAAGTGAGTGAGTGTGATGATACCTGTCTTGTGCTCTCCTTGTCTTGTGTGGTAGTTTTTCTTGTTTATTGTTTGTTTTTGACTACATTTAGTTTGGGGAAAACCTCAAAATGTAACGTTATAAATTAAAAGTACACATTTTTAAAAATGACAAATGTTTAAAATGCATGAATGTTATATGTGTGACATTTATGGTTATGCGTATTACATGTATAATTATCTCTATAGCCTTTACAAAGAATGAATGTCATAAATGCTCATTTATTGAGTTATTCACACAGAAAAAAAAAAAAAGGATTCACACAGGTAATCAACAGGTTTATTTGCAGAAAGGATGTCCATCGCAACGATGCCAGCAGGTAAAGTGAGTGAGTGTGATGATACCTGTCTTGTGCTCTCCTTGTCTTGTGTGGTAGTTTTTCTTGTTTATTAGTCTCCCCAGGTGTTTCTGATTAACCATGCCCCCTTGTTATCTAGTGTAGCTGCCCTGGATTTACCTGTTTGTGTCATTAAAGTAGTGCTTGCACATTTGGATTCTCTCTCGGCTTCGTACTTACCTCATCGTTACAGTGAGTGTCCGGGCTGGACGTGTGGTGATTGGTGACACAGGATTACTGAGCTGGACCAAAGTGATCTAAACAAAAGTGAACCGTGAGCAAAAACCCTCCCCATTCATCCAGGCTTGGGACTGGCTCTGCCATTACACTGATTTGGGTAATGTCAGAGGCTGGGTTAAAAAAATTTTTTTTTTTTTTTTTTTTGGGCTTTTGTATTTTTTTTGTATTTTTTTTTTTTTAATTATTTTTTTTTTGAAAACGCATAAAACACAACCCTAACCATAACGAACCATAACTATTTACAAATATTCCAAAAAATTAAATAAATATTATATATGCGCGCGTGTGTGTGTGTGTATAAATATATAACAAAAATAAGCTGTTTGGCGCAAATCCAAATAAATAAATCTAATAAAAAATCCTATTTAAAAATAAAAATATACTTTACGAAGAGGAAAAACACGCGCTTACGAAAAAAAAATATATACAAAGAACTATATACAGTGTGCAAAAAAAAAAAAAAAATTCCGTGGAAAGGTTCTCACTGCTCTGCCGTCAGGCGCTGCCTTTTTCTCTTAAACGAAACAAAGGTTCGGACAGAGACGGAGATTTCAGTGCAGCGCTTTACATAGCTGTTGTAGGCGGCGGAGTGGCTCAGGTCAGGGCTGAGGTCAATGAGGCCGACCTCCAGATTTGTCCACCTGCTGTTTGTGCTGGCCGGAACCGAGGTGGGTTCTATCCTCTCCACGAGCTGCTCCTCGACCTGTTCCTCTTCCTCCTCCACATCCAGGGGTTCCACTCTCTCCTCCTGGGGAGGCGGACGCGGACGGGCGGGTGTGCTGGGCACGTCTCGTGGCACAACCAGCTTATATGGTATGCTCTCATGAAACCTCCATACAGCGGGGTTCTGGATCAGTAGCAGCCGTGATAGGATGTGCAGATCCTGAAGGTGACGCTGGGACACCGGCATGGAGCGTTCGAGCTCCGCCATCTTACTAAAGCTGACAAAATCTCCATTTTGAATGAGCCCAATGCAGCTGAGGAAGGTCAGGGAGGTGATCGCCCTGTCCTTGGGCATCCCCTTTGGAAGACGCTCCACGCAGCGCTCCAGCCAGGGCATCCCGTGCTCGCGGTACCGCACGAGGTTGCGAGAGTACGACAGCCCGAGCTCGTCTATCCTCGCGCAGATGTCTCCGAGGTAGGAGGCCGCGCGTCCGGCGGCCGACGGTATGTGTGCCGGCTGGTGGAGCTCCACGTAGTCTTTGTTATTCCACTTGGCCTTGAGGTGCCGTTTTTCGTCCCAGTATTTGATGTGCGGAAAGTACTTGTATGGGGCGAGGCCAAGGCTGAGGCAGTGGGCCGGGTCGTACCCCATCGCGGTCACCATTTGCACCGCGCGGCCGAACGTGAGGGGGTACCCGAAGGCTCTCCTGTCCGCCACCTCACGGGCGAACTCTGAGACCGACCGGCAGTCGACCAGCCGGCCGAAAGGAAGGGCCGGGCCTTTGAGGGACTGGCCGGGCAGGGGGGCGTCCCGCTGGTACAGGTCGCACAGGAGGATCCTCGCCATCTGCTCCCCGACGATCTGATGGCCCGCCGCCAGGCTGTCGGTCAGTGGGAAAAGGCGGAGGACTCTGGCCTTCTGGACCTCGTCCTTGGTCCAGGTCTCCAAAGGGGGAGGAGACTCCCCGACGCTGGCGCTGCCTATGGGCCCGAGGCAGAGGAAGCCCCTCATCCTGGTGAGACTGTTCGGGCTGGTGGCGCTCACTCCCAGGGCCCGGCTGAACTGCCGCGTGGAGCGGCACAGCGGCCGGCCGAAGAATAGCTCCTCGGCCGCGAGCTCCAGCTGGAAGGCGCGCCAGCTGTTCTCGTAGCCTCCCATGCCGCGCGCATGGTCCAGGAGGTCGTGGAGGGACCCGCTCAGGTGGCTGGCTACCGCGTGCACCACGTGCTGGAGGCCGACGCCGTCTTGCTGTCGGAAAGGCACAAGCATCGGCACCGTCTCCAGCAGGCGGTCGAGCATAGGCTCTGCGAAGAAATCGGAGGCCGGCATGACCTGGTAAGAACAATAATAATAATAAATTAATAATAAGCGTTATTTATAGCATCGTTGTAGCATCTCGAAGCGCTTCACAGAATAGGAACAAGACACAAAATACAATTATACATGCAATGCGTTAATGAAAGTAGACAAAAATAAAATGCCTAATAAAACCGTACCAACAACAGTATCGTATCTTTAACGGCATCAACAAATAAGCTTTAACCCTCGAGCCGCACTCACATTACAGCCCTTAATTCCGTGTTTGTGGACAAATGTGGCCAAAAAAAGGGTCTCACGTGGGATCCAATTGTTTGTTGGTTTTTTTTACATTTTTTTTATAAAATGTTAAATATCTTCAATAAAATAAAATAAAAACTATCACTTTATGTTCGTTTTTTTTTTGTTGTTGTTTTATTTCTGATTTGTGTTATTTATGAATTTATTTACCTCTAAAAGCACAACATTTTATATGTAAATTCTGCTTATTTTTATGATAGTTTTAATATTTATTTAACTTGATTTAAAAATAGAATAAAAATCAACCCAGTAAGTTCAGAGAGCTAAAAGCTAAAGATGAAGTGACTTGAAGTGGCGCCACCCTGTGTCTAATGTTGGTATAAAATTAACAAAAAACAATAATATCAATAACCACTAGATGGCTGTAGTACTGAATGGCTGCATATAGGCTAAACTCTATGAACCACTGTATAAAACGAATTTGAGCTCTTAATTTTTTGACTTTATCACATGTTAAAAAAAAATAAAAAATAAATAAATATATATATATATATATATATATATATATATATATATATATAGATAGATATATATATATATATATATATATATATATATATATATATATATATATATATATATATATATAAATATATATAAATATATATATATAGATATATATATATATATATATATATATATATATATTAGAGCAGGGACTTTAACGCGTTAATTAAGATTAATTAATTACACAAAAAATAACGCTTAAAACATTTTTTTTCCGCATTTTAATCGCACTTATTTTTGCACCGCAGAACGTTTCTCACTGGATGAGTTTCGGCGGACCGATTATACTGGAGCACCAACTAGCGTTCATGACTTCAGACCCACACCTGCAAACTTGTAGTTTTCTTGGTCAATTGGGTCATTTACGTGAATCGCATAGAACCGGAGAGTTTTGTGGGAGGAAGGGTTGTTATTTGAAATAACGAAAATTTCATAATTCGCCGGCGCGACCACAACATTGTCCAACATCAAAGGGGAAACGTAATGCAAGCGGAACGAAACTGCTTGTTATTGTGTGGTTGACGGACCGTTTATCAGTTTGAACCAAAGCAGCGCGAGCCGATCTTGATAAAGCAACACTGTTATTTCGATTAATTAATTACAAAGCCTCTAATTGTTTAGTTTAATTTTTTTAATCGAGTCCCGGCCCTAATATAAATATATATATGTAAATATAAATATATATAAAAATATAAATATATAAAAATATAAATATAAATATAAATATATATATATATATATATATATATATATATATATATATATATATATATATATATATAAATATATATAAAAATATAAATATATATCTCTGTTAGGTGAGACTATACAAATATACCAAAATATGCTTAGATAAATATGACCATGCTATATAAGAAAAAGACAAAGTATTAAACCATTTATTTCAAACCTAAAAAAACTCAAATTTCAATAACTCAAAATAATTGGTACCAAACGGGTAAGAATATACATAACAATAACCATGACTAGGTTTTTAGACGATCAATAATTTAGGTAGCATATGCAGCATAAACATTATGTTTAGAAGTATCAACAAACCTTGCAGTAGCACTTAGATCTAACTTTGAAGTGTGCCTGTGTGTGTTTGTGTGTGTGTGTGTTTGTGTTTGTAATGTGTGCCCTGGTTTATATTACATTGTGGGGACCAAATGTCCCCATAAGAATAGTAAAACCTGAGATCACCTACATTGTGGGGACCAGCCAGCGGTCCCCACTTTTCAAAAGGCTTATAAATCACACAGGATGAGTTGTTTTGAGAAAGTAAAAATGCAGAATGTTTCCTGTGATGGGTAGGTTTAGGGGTAGGGTTAGTGTAAGGGGACAGAATATACAGTTTGTATGGTATACAAACCATTACGTCTATGGAGAGTCCCCACAAAGATAGTGAACCACTGTGTGTGTGTGTGTGTGTGTGTGTGTGTGTGTGTGTGTGTGTGTGTGTGTGTGTGTGTGTGTGTGTGTGTGTGTGTGTGTGTGTGTGTGTGTGTGTGTGTGTGTGTGTGTGTGTGATATCAAGTGCTGGTGTGTACAGGGTTAAAAGCTCTGAGAGATTATGAGGTGCCAGATCATGCAAAACCTTATAAGCAAAAGCATGAAGATTTTATTGAAGGTGAAGCACCTCGTGAAATTGGGGCCCGACCAGAAAGACCCCCTCGAACCTGGCGTAGGCCTGGGTCACCGTCTTCGCCGTGAGGTCATCTGCGTGTGCCACGTACCTGCATTGAGACAGAAGATAATACAGTTACTTTAAACAAGGCTTTTCGATGCTCATCTTAGTGTGTGTGTGTGTGTGTGTGTGTGTGTGTGTGTGTGTGTGTGTTTTTTCTTAGTGTTACATTTTTTCCGAATGTTTCGCTATCACATTCGTTCACGATTACTCTCTCTCCGTTACTCTGTAATACAGGTGTAGTTTTATAAACACACGTGCTCTTCTGCATGGATGCCCGACTTACCGGTCCGCTGATGCGTTGATCATCCTCCGGTGTCGCTCATTGTGCATGTCGCACATGGTCACGACACGGCTCACCGGGTGCTTCGCCGCGGCCGGCGTGTGGCAATGTGGGGTCACGGTGTACAGCTGCAAAAAGTTGACCTTGACGTCTTGGCTCAGTATGACGTCCATGAGCCTCGGGTCAACGTCCATGGGTAGGTGGTCGAGGTTACTCTGAAAGTTCGCCGTCTCAGTCATTGAATAAGAGGAGAACAGGGTCCCCCGCTGACCCACCACCTCCTGCAGCCCACAGCGTGACCACAGGAGGCTGATGGTCCCGTCGCTAGAGGGGTGGATGTTGACGGCCACGTGATACGAGATGTCGGCGACTCCCCGCGTGTCGACGAGCCGCCTCAAGTCGAACCACCCACTGTCCCTCTGCCCGAACTTGGTGAGTGTCAGGTAAATACCCATGTCCACGTCAACGTTCACATCTTTGACTGAGCTCATAAAGAGGTCAAGCAGGAACCTCTGGTCGCCGGCCAGGACGTTCATCTTGGTCAGGTTGCCGAGGTCATTCTTCATGATGCTGGCTCTGGCCAAGTCACGCGGCGGCAGGCCCTTCAGCCGGGCGGTGAAATTACTGTAGACGGCGTTGATCATGCCAATGGCATGCGCCTTCGCCATAACTTCGCTCCGGAACATGGGGGCAGTGTTGTTCGGGTCGACCGGCACGCAACTTATGTTTAGAAAGTAGCCACCGTCGACATAGGCCAAAACACTGCCCATCGACCTGCGGAAGGACGTGACGCCCTCAGCTGTGTAGGCGGTCAAGTCCAGGTGCTTCCTGAGAATGTGCCAGTGATTTTTCACCTTGGATGGGTCAACTTTGCCCACAAAGAGGTAGTGGAGCCCAGCTTTAAGGCAGCTCACATCCTCCAGGTGGATGACGACCCCGTCGAAATCATACGAGTACCTCACTACATCGCAGGCCTTGTCTAACACGGTGGGAAATATGGGGATGCGCGGGGAATCCGTACTTAAAAACTCAGACACACTCTGGAACTTTTGAAACTCGGTCACAAGGCCGCGTGTGTTCTCTGCACATGCCACATCGAACGGCTCAAAATCCTCACTGAATAAACCCAAGAAAAAACGCCAATAAACTACATGGTTTGACACACACAAACTATTACACGTCAAAGATTAAACATATATAAACACTCACCTGTCCATTTTTGAAACTTTTCGTCTCTGAGGAGATGGATGATAACGGGTGCAGAACAGACCCCATGCGTGCGCTGGCAGGTGCTTGCCGCCGGTGCTCACGATGCGCGGGTTCAAGGTTTATCGCGGATTCGTATACATAATAAAAGTCCCGATTTTTTAAAAAAATTTACATTAAATTAAAAAAAAAAATTTATGTCAGATTTCAAGAATTTACTGCCATTCACATAGCGTTTCTACTGTATGAGATGTCGTATTTTAAGTTATGCAATGAAATCGCACGTTATAGCGCTGCTATTATTCTTACAGCACTGTAATAACCTAGAAAATAAATATAGGACGATTATTTAAAACAATTTTTAAAACGCTACAATCTATATATATATATATATATATATATATATATATATATATATATATATACAAATTTTAACCCAACAAATTGTATGTATTTGAACAATTTAGCCTTTAGGAAAAAAAAAAAAAAAAAAAAAAAAAAAAATATATATATATATATATATATATATATATATATATATATATATATATATATATATATATAAATATATATACAGATTTTAACCCAAGAAATTGTATGTATTTTAACAATTTAGCCTTTAGGAAAAAAAATAAATATCTGTCATTTTTTACCTTCACAGTTCACTTTCATTTCCAGGGACTATTTCTCCATCACTCGGTAATAAAAGTATAGTTTTATAATTACAACATTAATATCGACATCATAAAAATAATAACGGGAAAACAAGATAAAAGTCCCGAATTCACCTTGAGGATTTCATTACGAGTGGATACAAACGTATTGATCCAGCTCATTTAAAATGTGGTGTGCCTGTAGTATCGTTTTATACAATCATGCACATATAATCTTTGAAATCGTTAAGGTTAAATGTTTTAACGTTTACAAATGTATGCTCCATTTACAGCACCTGTCGATCTGTGATGTGACCAGTAGAGGGAGCCAAAGGATGGGGGAATCTTTAAAGCCTGATGCTTTTCTACTGGTAAGTTTAATAGAGGATTGGGAACCATATGCATTGATTGTTTGTTTTATTTTTTATTTATGTTTTATAATCAGTATTACTATTACAGACATTTCGCTCAAACACAAGACTCTGACAACCCAAGTGTTTTTTAAGCATTTAATTTAAGCCTTCAATGATTATTTTTTGTTGTTGTTTGTTTTATTCAAAAAGGTAAAGGATTCACACATGTAAAGTAAAACCAAGTCCCAGACACCCATTCGAATCTTTTTTATTTTTTTTTATTTTTTTATTTTATTATCAATATTACTAGGGTGCTCTGACAGTACTCTTTAATACAACTATGTACATAGAATCCGTGATATTCCTGAGTATTGTTATATGTTAAAACATTTATAAACGTTACCTATAAGTATTTATAACATTTTACAATAATTTAATCTTATAAATGCTAATTTCTTCATTTTATTTACAAAGGTAAAAGGATTCACACAGGGAAAGTATAAAATCGCAACAATGGAAGCATATATATTATATATTATATATATTATACGTTATATATATATATATATTATATATATTATACGTTTTATATATATATATATATATATATATATATATATATAATTTATTCCTGTGATCAAAGCTGAATTTTCAGCATCATTACTCCAGTCTTCAGTGTCACATGATCCTTCAGAAATCATTCTAATATGATGATTTGATGCACAAGAAACATTCATTATTATTATCACTGTGTTTCAAGCACTCACATGGACAGTTACATCCACATCTACCCAAGTCCAAACCACCAAAAGTCTAAAACCATCTATACATCCCT